>VWZN01011517.1:22951-52844 GCA_013396955.1 Regulus satrapa | reverse complement strand
CCTCAAGGGAGGGAGCCTTTTTCCCGCGCGTCACGCGCCGCGACGTCATCAGGGATGTCCCGCCTCCTCCGCCCTGGGTGCGCCCATTGGCTGGGGGCGAGGCGGGGCACACAACTGGGGGCCGCCTTTCCCGCGCGCGGGAGCGGTCCCGGTTCCGGTACTGGTCCCGGTACCGGAGCCGGGGCCGAAGCCGCGTCCGAAGCCGCGTCGGGCGGTGCCGCCTGCGGGGCTCGCAGTGGGCGGTGAGCAGAGAGGCGCTGCCCCTTTCCCACTCCCGTCCCACTCCCATTCCTGCCGAGAGGAAGCGGCGAAATTAGGAAACACAAGTTGTACGTATTAAGTGGTAGTTTAGTTTAAATGAATCGCACGTGAGCCTTAGCAATCGGCGTGCAGCGCTTGCAAAAGGGGTGCCCGACTGTGCTCCCAGCAGCACCGGTTCCATTGCAGGTGGAAGCTGCACGTTGGGAGTCTGTGTAGGTCCAGGAGGAAATGGCTGCAATAATAGAAGGGAAGCGTGGTACAAATTGTAACCCATATCTTTGTGGCTGTGCTGTAGAGAGCACCTGGAGAAGGCTCCTTGTTTGTCCCACCATTTCTTTTCGTGGACTTGGCAGCGTGAGGTTTGTAGTTGGACTCAAAGAATGGATTTATCCGACCTAAATGATTTAAGTTATTCTCCCCCCCCAGAGCACTGAGTAGAGCTTCCCCCTATGCCTATCACATTTTCTCTGTCCTTTGTTTTTCCCTTAGGCAGCTTGAGTCTATATATATCATCATTATCATCATTAGTGGACTCTCTGCAAATAAAAATGTGTTTGTGTAAACCTGCCTCAGCATTTCGTGCAGTGCCAGCACAGGTGAATGTTGGGAAACCAAGGCAAACATTCATGGGTGCTAGTATTCAAGAAGAGCTAAACTGGAGCTATAAAGCAAATTTTATGATGGTCTAGGTCAAAGGACAAACGGAAGAGTTATAATCAGGACAATTCCCCCTTGGTTCACTTTAAGTGCGAGCTGGACTTGGGCAGTAAAGAGGAAATTGTCAAATAAATCTCTAGCTTATTCTTCCCTTTTTACTTTCTTTCCTGAAGGTGTTACATCGCCAAGAGCCCAATACAAATGCAGAAATTTTAAGGCAAGCTACCTATCATGGTTACTGTGTGAGGTATGGAGGGGCCTGTAGGGCTGCTGGTAGGACATAATTTCGGCAGAGAGCTTTCTGACAAGGTTCTGTACTGTCATATATTGTGGTGCTTTCTGCTAGCAGGCAGGATGGCTAGTGCTTTGCCTGCCTGCAAAGAAGTCTTGGGGAGAAAACATAAAAGATAGGTCTGCAAAGAAACAAAAGATAATCAGTTTTGTGATGCAAACTGGAACCTTGTAACAGCTACATTAAAATAATTTTAAAAAACAAAACAAACAAAAAAACCCCCACAAACAACGTTAAAATCCAAACATGTTCTGTTGTATGTAAATGTCAATAACATCAGAATTTAGTTCTGAAAAGTGATAAGGAAATGGAAGTTGCTCACTGACTTTAGTTATCTCCCATTCTCCATTTTTGCTGGAGAGGTAATATAAAATAATTTAGTTATTTCTACAGTATGATGAAAGTTTCTGGCCTCTTAATAAGAAATACTTTTCACATGCATTATTAAAAGATGATGTTTCTGTTCTGCCTTTGAATAAACAGCATAAATTGAGGAACCGCATAAATAAAAATTGCAATGTAACCAAAATTGCAGGGAGCATGGAATAAGGGAGGTTTTCTATGGATCCAACTTATCTCTCCTGGCCATACATGCAGAGATTTTTATGTCCTTCTAGGACAAGGGTCTTCTGCTTGAATCAGGGCTTGATTCAGAGGGTGTCTTGAGATTTCACTAGACACGTGATATTGTTTAAACTCAGGTTTTCTTTTCTGCAAGTCTTGTAGGTTATAATGTTATATATACCTTCAGCAGTTATCAGTGTTTTATGAGGGATTGCAGGGGCAGTTCTGTTGATGTGCTGGACACATGAAGTGTAATGCTTACTGAAGTCTGCATTTCATCAGGAGTCCATGCTAAAATCTCTTCTTTTGAGAAAGTAATAGGACAGTTAAGTGAAATAAGATAAAAGACAAGACTCTAATCAGTGTTTATGTATGTGAAAAAGGTATATGGAGAAAATTAAGTACATTAAAAAATAGAACTAAGACTTCCAGCAAGGGCAAGAACATCTCCACAAGCGAGTGAAAACATGTTTATCATTCTGGGGGCTGGTGGGAATCCAGGGAAGAGATAAATGGGGTTTGTCTGTTTTTTTCTTATAGTCAGCATCTTGGTACTTTGTTGTAGCATACAGTCAGCAGGATCATGGCAGTCTGGGTTGTTGTTGTTGGATTCAAAACACCTCATTCATCACTGGATTCAGTTCTCGTTGCACTGTTATATACTTAGTGGTTAGTAAGGCATCTATCTCTGTTTTGAATCTATAAGGAATTCCGAGCACTGCATTACTGGAAAATTATGTAAAATCCTTGACAAAATGGGCAAAACCTAAGAGTCTGCAGATGCCCATTTTAGGGAAGCACATTTGAAACACAGCAAACGCCCAGGATTTGGAGCAGATTGTGTTGTATCAATTGGTGCTTGGCAAGACGTGATAATGGATTAAAGAGATTCCACAGGAGGGTACAGCAGTTTGGGATGACAGCAGTAAATGAAAACCAAAATTTAGTAGATAAACTGAAGGGAATATGTTTCCTTCATTATGTAAACATGGGTTCTCATTTCCATATTATCATTTCAAGTGCACAGAAAGAGACGTGTATGTGAAGTGTAAAGACGAGGTGGGTGTTTTTAGCAGGGAATGTACAACATCTAAGGAGGTTTTCAGATACTTGTTGCCATTACATAATGATGCATTATTGTATGCTGGTGCCATTCACCAGAATGGTGAATTGTTCAGAAATAGTGCGTTGTAACCTTTGTCCTTGCTTTGTGAGGCAGGTATGGCAGTAAATCCTGCTGTAGGGGTGTGTCCAGACGGGGCTGGATATGGCCCCAAGGTACATCCAGGGTGGTGCATGCCACGAAGTATGACATCAGAGGTGCATTTAAGGTGCCTGTCCCCAGCAGGAATTCCAGGTGACTACCTTGGCACCTGTACTTTACAGGCTGCTTTGCCTGAGGCACTCAAGGTGGAGCTGTGTTTGGCACACAGGAATTCTGTGTTACAGGCACTCACTCAGCCCCACCAGGTGGGGTGTAAAGGCTCTTTTAACATAAGGAACAAATCAAATAATAGAGAGAGTGGTTAGTGATAATAAAACAATGTTTAAAATATTTTCTTAACTCTTTTAGAGCTAGAGATACAGGCTGATGCTTTTAGCCTAAGGCAAGCCAGAGACATGTCTTGAGAAGAAGAATGAAAGACAACAGGTAGAGCTGAGATGGAAGGAATAAACCTTTCACTTGTGCAGCTGCAGCCGACCAGAAAATGAGGTCAGGCTGATTTAGGTGACCAAAGGAAAATAAGGCTAATGTTTAGATGGAGTTCTTGCAGCAGTACCTCCATTTGCTGTATTTTTAATATGCAGTTTTTAGCTGGTGACAGTGTAATGCAGTGGTGGCCTGTGTCAGGGCAGCAGCATATTCCCTAGGAATTTAGCTGTGTCCTCAAGGCTGGCTGGCTGATAAAAATGCTTTGGTCAACCTGGGAGCTTTTCAAGTGAAGGAACTTCAGGAGGGTCTCCACAACCTTTTCTCAGTAAATGTTTTTGTTCTGAGGCTCTTGCATCTGCCCTCTGCCTGAGATGTAACACCTGTGGGCTGCCTGTGCCTGGCCTTGGCTCCCACTCACCTGGCATCTGCTGCTCTTGCTGTGCCCTGATGGCCTGGACCAGTGCTTCTCCTCTCACAGCAACTGAGGTACAGACACAGTTGGGCTCTGTTAATCTGGCCACACATTATTGCCTCTTAACATCCTAAAGGTTGTCAGAATTACCGTATCAAGATATTTTTTTTTCTGTGAAGTTTGTAAAATCATTCCGCTTACCCATTTTCTTTGTGCAATAGCTGTATTACATCATTCTGATCCATCTGATGTTCTGCACAGTCGATATTATCAGTAAAGTTCTTTCAAAACCAGTCCCTCTGAGTACAATTCTTTCCTCCCTGGAATTGTTGGCAAGAATTTTTTGTCTGACTTACAGCTGAGGGCCAACAGTGAACTAGTGAAGGGTATGCCAAGCAATAAAGTATGTGAAGAGCAATAGCAGAGAGCTGTGGCCGTGGTAGTCTAAAAAGGAAGGTGAAATGTGTTGTCAGAGGTTTGTGTGATACCATGAAAATGGGCATATACTTCAGAGATCCCAGATCCATGTGGAGTACCTACACAACTGAGGAGCCACACTAACAATTTCTGCCAGCTTTAGCAGCCCTCCTGGATCAGATTCAGAAAGCTTGTGCCCTCAGATTAGGTAAACTCCCTTGTAGATATTGACTTTGGCCTCCAACTTTAGTCTCATTAGTGCTTGAACAAGTAGGGGGGAATGATTGGAGCCTTCTCTCTGTGCTGTACTAACACAATGTCCTTGCACTTTTAACACATTTCTCTGTTAAGAAAATTGGTGTGTTATCTGAGGGCTTCTTTCATCACTTTTCATTTAAAGCAGGGTCTAAGAGAGTGTTTTGCTGGAATAAGAAGCTCGGCACAAAACCCCAATAAAGCAAAACTTGAAAGATCCCAGTTATGGCAGTGACACATTACATAAATAAAACACTGTGTAACCCAGTAAGATAATAGTTTTCTCAGAAAGCATGTTGCTGCCAGCTGTTCTTTATAGAAGCAATTTTTTTTTAATATATGGTTGCTGGGAAGGGAACTTCTCCAAGCCCAGCAGCTGACAGTGAAAGTCTTCACCTCCCATTTGCCAATTGCCCCTGAACTTCCCGACTTTGTGGAGAACCTATGGCTTGTTTCTGGACTTGCATGTCCCCTGGATGCTTGTGCATACTATTTCTCTGGTATGGCACTCTGAGAGGGAGCACTGTATTCCTAGTAACTTGATCAGAGATGTAAGTTGTATGAAAAGAAAATATGTCATGAAACATCATTTTGGAATAAGATGAATATTCCATTTCTCTTTCAATTGTTCTTAGCCTTGGATTCCAACTTGTAGGCACTGGGGAACCAGGCTTGAAATATACACTTGTTTCTTTAGGTGACCTCTTAATACTGGATGAAAGATTTTACCATGTTTTTTTCTTCTGGCAGAGTGTCCTGCCATGACCAATGTAAACAGAGTAATTGTGGCTTCCCTGAAGCATTGTTATGCCTGAAATTCAAAATATTTCCTGGTTGTACTCTTATAACTTTTTTCATGTGGTATAACTTCAGCCTGTCGTCCCCTGCCCAGTTCCCATGCATTGTTCTCCTGGGTCCTGAGTGTGTGACATCCAGCTGTACATTCAGCCATCATCCTTGTCACCTTGTTACTTTTGGCACTCCATCAGCTTTCTGATACTTGATGTGATGAAGCATTTGCCTGCCCTCAGAGTCCCTGAACACTTCCCTTTCCAGAGAGTGAGTTTCTGGGCTCTGACATCTGCTCAGATCAGGTCATTTAGACTGCTTTGATCCCTTGTAGAACATTGGAGACACTGGGGTGGCAGCCACAGAGCAGACCTGCCATGGGTGACCAAACCAACAGCTAATAAAAAAACCAATTAATTGGCCTCCTAATATTGTCTTCTGATAGTCTTTAGAACTAGAATTGCTTTTCTGACTTTAAACATCTGAATATAATTTAAAATCCTTGCGAGAAATAAGAGCCACTAACCTCTGTCTCAATAGTGAGTATGTAAAACCATATCTTTTCATAGCAGTAGTCTCTTACAAAAAGTAATTTGTAAGGAGATCTGGGGTTTTATGAGAAAATATCACAGTCTATTTTAGTCTTTGACCCAGAACTATGAAGTGAAAAAAAATTACTCTCTAGGCAGATTGATTTGAAATGTTCCTATAGAAGATTTAATTCCTATATAGTATTCTGTGTATAGATTACAGAATGCTTTAGAAAATGGAAGGCTTCTTAGCTAGCTGCAGATATACAAAGGTATTTCAAATAATAAAACTAATCTTTTGTTTTGTAGCATAAGTAAAGAAAAGTTTAAATTCCCTTGCTAAAATTAACATGAACTTCATACTCAGAGCCTCTGGAGATCCCTCTGGGTCTATGCCCTCTTCAGGCATTCAATTAAACATTTGCCAATTTGTCAAATTCATTCCCATTTAGCAAATAAACTTAAGATCGTTACTTATCATAAAAATCCATGGACTTAAGCTTGGACAAAATCAGGTTGCTCCAAATACTTCCCTAATTCAGCCTTCCTCATCTGACCCCGGCGCTGTTCTGTGAGGTTTAGCAGCTCATACGGTGAGCCCAGGAGCAAAGGTCACTCAGCACAGCACTCTTGGCAGAGCTGGGAATAGGGGTGGGATCCAAAAATGAATGCTCTTTCTTTTGAACCTCCAATGCACTTGGTTATGGCCTCTCTTTCCAGCCTGCATTTTGATCTTACACCTTCTTTTAATGCTCACCTGGAGCCATCCATGCCCCAGCTCTGCGCTCTGTGGCAGAGAGACCTTGCATGTCAGAACTCACTGGCAGTCATTTTGGATTATATATTCACAGCCACACAGCCTTAACTGTATTGCAATAGCTTTAGAAACAATATTTTTCTCTGTGTCGGTGGCAGTAGTCACTTTTTTAAAATTGAGACCATCTGCTATAAATTATTACTTAAATCTTCTGCCTGCTCTAGCACTTCCTGGTTTTAGCCTTATGCAGCCCAATCTGATTTCAAGGACATTACTTTTAGTTTATAGTAGTGCAGGATCAAATGTTTGGCTTTCACTGATTTTGTAGTAGTCCTACACAATCCTACAAAGATATTTTTTCTTCATTTTTCTCTGAGATATCATTTTACCATTGTCAGTGCTTGTAACTATACAATCCTATTAACACTATTTCCCATAAATTGTAGGTGCCCTGAGATACATTCACAGATCTTTTTTTTTTTTTCTCCTGTAAAAATACTTCTTATCTTGTTAACATTTCTTTTCAAGAAAAAAAATAAATGTTTCCAAGCCATTCACATGTGCAAGATCACATTGTTTTATTTTTGCTGTAAGTGAAAGTCATCATGATCTGTAAAAAGCTGAGTGGGAAATAGTGTTCTGCCTTATAGCCTGCAGTAAAACCATCTGGGAATCATGAACTGAAGGTCCCACAGTCAATTATCTTGCAGTTTACTGTAAGCCTTTTGTTATATGTGGGTACAGCCTCCACTGTTTGGAGGATCTCCATGTCCTACAGGAGGGAGAATGTGCATGTGGGATCCATCTCCATCCAAAGCCAAATTCTGTAGCCTCTGTTTTGTGTGGGGCCATTGCAAACCCAGACACCTGTTTTCTACTGACAGACTACACTCACTATGCTCTTTAGACAGTTCTTCTTCACAATGAATACTGTCAGTTCTTGATTAAGTAGCCTCCAGTTGGCATTTTAGGAGAGGTGAAAATACTGTGGCTTTATGCAGATACATTTATTTAAAGAAGCAAGTGTTGTCCCATGTGCCCCAGCTACTAATGGCCAGTACTTTTGAGATGAAGTCAGGAGACACTGTGAGAAGTGACAGTATTAGAAGTGACTCCCTGTGAAATATCCTTCATTTCCTTCATTCACAGCACTCATTTCAGTCCTGAAAACAGCCCAGCATTTTGCCATCTCTATGATTTTCAGCCTGTCCTTCTCCCACAAGTTGTGCCTCCAGCAGAGGCGTCAGCACAGCGACGGAAGCCAGCAGAGCCTCATAAAGCTTTGTACCTTATCCCACCCCACCCCATCCCATCCAGCAGAGTGGTACCAAGCAAGGAGGATGCTGCGGGCATCCCTTGCCCAAGTGAGGACATCAGAAAATCTGAACAAAGAGCCTGGAAAGTACCTGGCTGTCTTTGTTGTACACTGTGGTTCCTTTTTTGCTTCCTTAGGATTAAATTCCCACTCAGATTTAGGATGGCCCATAAGATCATGGATCCTACACCTTTCAGATTGCACAGAGCCAGTGGCAAGGCAGCAACTTGAAGCAAATGTTGCTGGTTATTAATATATCCAACTTTTGGGTTGTTCTCTGTAGGTTTGAAAGTTGAAGATGCTGTCTTTCTGCATGGTGTGGTAACATGGAAACTACACTATGAATTTTTCTCTCTGTGGTAATACTTACGTATTTTGTTCTCCTCCATCAAGCAAACTGCTCAAAGTAATATTCTTGTTTATTACATTCCTGAAAATCTAAAAATTTTAACAGGCTGGTCCTATATGTTAACCTACTGAGAACAAACTTCTAGTATGCATTTGCTAAAATAATGTTTTTCAGCTTGTGAGGGCAGAGCAGAGCCTGGAGGCTTTGTGAAATGCTGTCCTGTCTGTCAGGGCCTGCCTTCAGCTGACACTCAGCTCTGCAGCCATGAGTTTGTAACCTTTGGTCCTGGTGATGCCCTGGCAGCTTCTTTAGTTTTGCCATAGGGCTTTCTAGATGGAGTAAAATATTTCTTGTCCAGCTGGGGAGCTGGCTGGAAGGTGATGTGGAACTGCAAGATGTTCCTTTGGTGACTTTTGTTCGAGGATTCCTCTTCCTCTGTGATGGATGGAGACGTTTTCATCCAGGGAAAGAGCTGGAGGATGATGAAGGGCTGCAGTTGTGATGCTTCCTTTGCTGCTATTCACCGCACAAGTCCCTTTTAGCAGCTCACTCAAGCTCCCTTTCCTTTTGCACTTTTTCCCTTCCCTCAAAGGTTTTGCTCAATCTTATGCCAGCAAAGTCTGGTTTAAATCCATCTTTTATCCAATAAAGAAGCTAATGAAAATGTACCCGTAAAAAAGCACTCTGGATCCCTGTTGTTGGTCTGCAATAACTCTCACCAGAGTAGCTCAAGATACTTATCATGGCAATTCCCTATGGCTGCTTGTGATTATTCCCACTATACGGAGGAGGAGGGTAGGAGGCAGAGAGGATGCTCCAAGCTCAGCTCTGCCTCCCCTCATGCTGCTGCTGGTGGCAGAGGACAAGACTCCCGCGAGCACAGTCAGGGCTGTGAGGGTGGAACTGGCTGGCTGGGGTGGGATACCCAGCTGCTCCCAAAACCTTGGCAACTTGCACAGGAGGGTGAGCAGGATACTTCTTTATCTAAATAAAAAGACAGAGCTGCATAAATGGAGATTCCTACTAGCAGATACTGAGTTAAGGAGGCCAGGATGCTCCCAGAGTAGATTTTTTTCCAGGGAGAGAAGGCAGGCAATGGGAGCTCTGAGGAGGTAAAGAGGATCCTCCAAGTTGCCTGGGAAAAGACTCATGAGAAAGAGAAGAAACAACTCTCAAGATGGATGACTGGGGAGAAGTAAGCATTAGGTGTGCTTGGGTTTGGGGGATTATGGCAAGGACTTGAATCCTTTTCTGTGGAGCCTGGCTTTGAGGTGGGGATCATCCTCCTGTCACCCTCTGTCATCCTCCATCACCATATGACCTGATCACACTGAATATTCAAGAGCCCCATCAAGTTCTCAACAAGCTGTAAGGAAAGTGAAGAAATATTTAGATTTTATTTTTCTCTGATTTTTAAAAAAGTCTTGTTACCTTGTTTGAGAGCCTTTCTCAGAAACTGATTCATAAAAATGGTAGCTAAATTTTAACTGAACAGTTACTCCCTGACTGCTGCCTTGTGGCTTGCATAATTACTTCAGCAGACTAATTTTGGAGTGGGATGCTCTGTCCTTTGACACAACGCTCCAGTACGAGTGATTCTGTGTAATTGCCTCAGTCCTCTCATCTCATTACAGTAAAATGAGGTTGTGTCCCATTAATCCCAGGAGGAGCTGGTTGCAGTGCCCTGACACATGCCAAGCACGCAGTCTCCCAGAACATTACTGGCTGACAGAGGCATCTCTCACCCTTTTCAGATATCAAAGTTATTTTTCCTCTGCCCTCAGGGTAAAGTAGTTTTGTGGGAAGTATCGGGAAAGCAATCTAAGCCTTAAAATAGAAAGGCATACCCCAGGGAACACCTTTCTCAAGGGTGGAAAGCCACTTTAATTAAAGAAAGGGAGAGCAAGAGGTAGCAATCATCTCCTCTTTTAATGCATCAACACATGGAGTATATGCAATATGGGTAACAAAACTTGGGACACATTCAAGGTTGATCGATTCAAAATTAAATCCACCTTAAAATTACTGAAGCAGTTTTTGGTATATTGTCCCCTTCCCACATGAAATAGCAGCTTCTTTCCTTAGTAGCACAGAAAAGCACAAGCTCTGTCTGGACGAGGATGATGGAGCTGGAGTCAAACAGTGCATGCAAGATGCCACAGCTCCCCTGTGTGCAGAGGTGCTGGGGTACATGCAAACTTTTTTCTACCTGATGCGTAAACCAAGTAAAATCTACAGGTGATAAAAAAAAAATACAATTTCTACTCAAAGAGTAGGTGCAAAAGGTGCAAGATGGGCTGGAAGAGAGGATTCACAAAATTTTAAGTCCTTGGTGACACCCACCTTAGAAACAATTTAATAGTCAGTCCTCTTTTTTTCCAATACCAGCTTGTGTTCTCTCAGAGACAGATGTGTGCCCTGGGAGCCTGGGCTTGCTGCTGTTCCAGCAGGTTGCTGTTCCAGGAGCTCCAGCATCAAAGAAGCGACTTCAGCCTTTTTCTTTCCACTCCAGGAAGCTTGTAGCATATTGTGCCTTAAATACCACACACCAGGCTTCCACCTCCAGCAGCTTTCCTGCTTGCCAGTGCTACTACATTTTTCTCCATCCAACCTGGGACCTTGATGTGAGAGCATCTTCTTCTCACAGAGAAGGCAGACTCTTCAGCATCTTGGGAAAGAAACTTTCCAGCTGCACTTAGTATTTCTGATCTCAGTGTTGGCTGCTGCCCAGCCTGCTCAAATGGTTTGCAGCATTGCCAGTGGGAAAGCTTTATATAAGGGAACATAAATTATTTTCAAAAGTGCTTTAACTGTCATAGAGTGTCTTAATGGGTAGCATTTAATCTAAACAGAAAATCCCAAATGCCTATGTCAATTATATGGGATGTCTTTCTTAAATATTAAAAGTTAGAATGTTCTTTTTTTATTTGCATTTTATTACTTTATGCCAGTATGAGGGAACATTTTCTGTTAAACTTAAGTCATGTTTGTCATTTCTCGACTTTCAGGGTTTTATATGAGATTCAGAACTTCCCCCTGCAGAGTTGAGGCTGCTGGCAGCAATGCCTGTCGTGTGCCCAAGCCTGAAAATCTGCCTGAGGTCCAGAAAATCTAGAGTTAAAGCTGATTTACTTCTATTACTTTAAATGCATTTAAACAGGTGTAGGTATACCTGGAGATCTGTAGCTAATCCGCTTCTGCATTTCTAAGGTCCTGTCCACAAAGGTGAGTGTTTGAAGTTCAAAGTAGGCAGTGGGTGGCCATCAGCTGGTGGAGCTGAGCTTCAGGCAGGGGACATAAGAGGACAGAGACAAGGTTAGAGAAGAAGAAAGTGTTCTCACTAAAGCAGTCTGCTCTTGCTAATACAAGCAGGTTATAATTCTGACTGAAAAACAAACTTTTTTGCTTTAGGGAGATGAAAAGAAGTTCCCAGGTTATTATGTGAATAAGATCAGATCAACAACTTGATTTTTGTGGAAATTCACCATTTGCACAGGCAGATATAGCTGGGGATACATACCTTCAAAAGTAGGACTCTCTTTCATCTCCCTTTCCAGTTATGGTATCTGCAGAGTAGATACAAGTAATAATCATCAGAGATCATGGTTATCACAGGCATTTGTCACAGGACTGTCAGCGAGCAGCGCAGCTGAGGTCAGAGACATGGGTTGCCCATCAGCCTGGGGGGAGCGACCACTTCCATCTCTGTTTCACTACTGAAATTTTGACAGACCTTTGGGCAGAGCCTTGCTTCCATTCCAGAAGATGGTCTCTCTATGAATGATTTCGTGCAGTGCATTTAATTGCTGCCACTCTGGGAAGGTCCAGCATCTCCTGCTGGGAGAGCTACGGCAGCGGCAGCCCTGAGCCACGGAAGCAGTGCCCCAAAGAAGGATGTCTGTCAGAGGGAGCAGGGTTAAAAGAAAGAAGGATGAAAATACAGCTGTGGTTTTATGGTAAGTTAAGGCCACCAGCTTGTCTAAGAAAGGAGAATTGATAAGTGTGAAATTCCTATTCAGCTGAATGAGGCACAAAGGAAAACTGCTCTTTGTAAAAATTTTAAAATAAATCTGGTTTTGCTACATTGTTTAGACATTTTCCTGTTATCATTAGTCCTCTACAGTAGCAAACTTAACATTAGACCGCTTTTATGGACTACATAGATATTATTCTTTTGCTTCAAGCCCACAGTACTCCCTGAGGCTTCCAAATGGTGCTGGGGCTGAAGCCCAGGGGTTATCTCTGCCATAAACTTGGTCACATGGAAAAGCAGGTGCTGGAGCAGCCCCACCAGCATCCCTGCACAGGCACCCGCTCCATGCCCTTGGCAGTCTAGCCACCATGAGTTTGAGTCTGTCAACAGGGCCTGGCTCCATGGCAACACCAGACACCAGCCCACACCTTACCCTGCATTTCTAAGCATTTCCCAAGCCTAATGTAAGCAGTTTTCAACCCTGTGGGAGGTTAAAAAACGCTCCAAATTCTGTTTTTCCCCTGAAGGAAGGAAAACCAAGTTACACAGAAAGCATGTGGCAGAGCAGAGGACTGAAGCCAGCTCTTTCCAGAGCTCTTGATGAATGCTGTCAGTAATACTTAAAGAAGAGCCTCTTGCTAATAGCAAATGCCCACAAAAACGTGGTAAATAAAAGCGAACATGAGAGAACTGCTTCCCCACTCTACTCTCAGCCTCCAGTGAGCCTCTGCTCAAGGATTTCCTGGTATCTCTGCGTTTAATTCCCCCGGCAGCTCTTTTCCATTTGAATTTCTTTGCTTTTCAGGGAAATGCGAAAGTCTGGCATCCACAAATTTCTGTGGCAATGAGATTTACAGCTTAATTACACCCTGTGTAAAACGTGTGCCTCCTTTTGACGCAAAAACTCCTACCCACATTTGTATTTGCTGGGCACTGCTGAGGCATCATTCCCGTCGTCAGCGCGTGGACGGAGCAGTTCCAGAGGGGTCGCGGCTCCCACAGCAAAGCTTTGTGCCACGGCGGCAGCTTTGCTCTCTTTTGGCTCATGCAGCACGTGCAAAAGCTGCTTTGTAGGTTCAGCTTGGGCTTCTGTCAGCACAGCGGGGTCAGGTCAGTTTTCATCTCTGAGCACCCTGAATTTCCACGTGTCAAAGTGCTGTTGTAGATGCGACAGTTGTGATTTTCACGCGGAACAAACCAATGTTAAGTTTAAAAATCCCAAAGCAACTGATTTCTCATTTTAATAACAATGTGCACTTTCCCCCCAATTGTATATCCCACTGGCTTTATAAAGTGATAAATTTCTACATAACCACAGAGTCAGAACCCAAAAGCCTCTTAGCTAAATGTTGCTAAATTACCATGCCTATAAAAAACCCAGACTGAGAAAGAAATCACAGGTTGCAGACGGGCCTCCTCCAGGTAGCCCTGAAGTCTCTCTAGTCTCGCTCAGTGGTAGCTTCCTACAGTGATTCATTAGGACAACGTTTTTTTAAGAGTTTTGTTGGGATTTGTAAAAATGCTGGATTTGAAGAGCTCCATCCTTGCAATATCAGAGACTGTGAAGATCAGATTCTCAATGTTTAGCTACCACAGCTGCTCCCTCGCCTGAAAGATCTGTGCATAAGGTGCTATCATTTCATGCAATGATGTTCTCCTGCTGAAAAAAATGCAGAAAAACGAGGCAGACAGAACAGTTTGGATAAGGAAACGTTAAAATGCTAAGACAAGGCAGTTTTAATTCACTGCCAGGTCCTGGGTGGCAGCAGGTGAGCTGAGGTGTGACAGTGGGCAACTGCAAGCAGCACATGCAAATGCAGAGATGTTTTGTGAGCTGAGTGATGCAAAGGAAAGCCCTTTCCTTCCTCCTCTCAAAGGTCACCAGCACGGCTGCTGGAGCCTCTGTAGGCTGCAAGCTAAGCAGAATCTAATTTGGGTAGCCAGACCATATGGCTTTTGCTATAGCCAAAAAAGTCTATAGCAGCCTTATGTAAAGTCCAGAGCAGAAGCAGTGTACCCAGAGTCAAACATAAAATCAGCTTCAGAAAATATTATCTTTGCTATCTATTTTTCCCTACATCCATATTTTTAGCTTGATACAGGTTAATACAACTGAAGTTTATTGGGCTTTTTGAAACATCTCTTTTCTCCTTTTTGCACCACAAGATTTAAGGATTAAACCCAGAGTAATCCACTACATATTAAAAATCCTGAGACTGATGTTCGCATTTTGTAAATGTGCTTAAATTTACAAACAAGAAATTCTGTTCTTGAAATTTAATTCTGCATATACATAGGACTGGCTCCCATTAATCCTTTTTCTTTGGAAAAAAAATTTTAAATGGATTTTTTTCTAGGCATTCATACTGTTATTGTGAAAAAGAAAGGGAATTAACTACAAACATATTGTAATAGTCAACTGACAGTCAAAGTCAAAAAGAAAAGGAACAATTAGCCTAATGAGCATAACAGGACTGTTTTCTGAAAATGTATGTTGTTTTTTTATTAAAAGAGCATGCCAAGAACCACCAACTACTTGTTATCTCAATCTACTCTGGTATTTATTTCTCCACTTCTTTTCTCATCACTTGGTAATTTAGGTACATTAAATTCTATTCAACAGGTTGCCAAATATGAAAATGACATTTATTAAAATCCTGAACTGGGTGACTAATACTAATTTTACACTCTATTTATTACCTGTTTATGACAACATGATATTGTTATGCAAGCCTGTTTGTAGTACTCTGATGAGGATAAATGTTCTGTGGGTGGCAAAAGTTGGATGTGAATTAGCTGGTGCTGTTCTGCTTGCCAGTTGTGGCAGATGTGCTGTGCTGCATTCAGTTTGGAGAGAAAAACAATTACCATGAAGAAAAATACCAAAAAAAAGCCCACTTTTTCCTGTGCAGAAAGCACACAGGGTTGTGCAGCACCTTTAAACAATGATCCTGAAAGCCTTTCAAAGGTTGTGCAGCAATGCTCTTGGAAACTTGAAGTCCTCTGAAGAGTGTACACATACCCTGACACAAGTCCCAAGAGTTTTGCTTCTGTGTGATTCTTAGAGGGTTTTCTTGGCCCAAACTTCTCCACCTGGTGCAGCTGCAGCTGTTTCAGTTCCTTTCAGTCCAAAATAGCATCTGAAAAGGACTGGGAAGCAGAAGAGAAAGCAGACAAAATTAATTTTTAACATATTATACATACACACACACACCCCCATATACACACACATACATATTTGAGAGAGACTCCCACATGACAGTACTGAAGGAGAGCTGCTAGGAGTCACTGAGAGACATCTTGGTGAAGGGCAGGTAAAATCACAGAATCACAGAATGGGTCAGGTTGGAAGGGGCCACAGTGGGTCATCTGCTCCAACCTCCCTGCTCAAGCAGGGTCATCCCAGAGCACATGGCACAGGATTGTGTCCAGACAGTTCTTGAATATCTCCAATGAGGGAAACTCCACAACCTCTCTGGGCAGCGGGTTGCAGTACATTCAATCACTCACACAGGAAAATTCTTCCTCGTGTCAGAAAAATTTGCAGGACAGGGTAGGAAATTTGTTAACTAAAGCAAAACTCTGCTTCCTGCTATTTCAACGATACTTTCAATTAGGTAGGATTAAAATATTAGCCAAAAATGAGCAGTAAGCAAGCTACAGTGAGATGCTGAGAATATGTCTGGATGGGTTTTTCCATTTGGAAGAATTGCTTGGGACAGATACGATCAGTAGTCCCTCTGTTGTGAAAACCATTTATTGTTCACCATGTTTTACAGAGGATCTGAAAAACGATAGAACACAGAGAACAGCTGAAGCTCATGGGACTGCAACTCTGCAAGAAACAGACTCCTTAATTAGTCTCTATTGAATAAGAGGTCTTGAAATCATAGTTCTGGAGAGTAAGGCATTACCTCTCCCTTCTCTTCTCTGGGATGCAGAAGGACTGGGAAAAAGGCCCAGGTGGATTTCTGCCCGTGTGAAGATCAGCGTACTCAGGAAGGGCCCTTGGCTGCTCCGGCACTCCGGGGCACGCCTGCTGAGCAAACCGGCCTCCTCCCAGCCACTCCCAGCTCACAGCTTCTCTGGGATAAGGACACTTCCACAGCACACTGGCAGGGACACAGCCTGCTGCAGAGCTGGAAGACATGGGGAGACGGGAAATGCTCCCAGCTGCTGTGCTCACCCAGGCACTGGGCTGGTGATTAGGAATGAATCCCATACTAGCTTTGACAGTTCAGGTGAAGCGGGAAAAGAGTGAAAAAGCCCACATCCAAGCACACCAGGATAGGTATTAGCAAACACCAACCATGACCTTCATCACCATGACTAACCAGCTACAACACTGAAATGAGTTTTTCACAAAGAAATGCAAGCAAAACTCTTCACTCAACAAGTGGCAAGATCAATGCCAGGCTCAATATCCTTAATTTTAATAGGCATTCAGTTGGAGTTTGTGATGAGGTAGAGTCCTCTCCTTTTCCTCTAGGATGCCAAGAGGAAATTGCTCTACAATCCCTAGTAGCGCTTTCTTTTCCTACTGGCAAGGTAATTTGCTTTTACAAACAATATGAAATAAATACCCTGATACTTATTTATCGAAACCCAAGATGCTGGACTGGAAGACCAAGCAGGGGAATTACACACACAACAGGCAAAACAGCTCCAGACTGCTTTTGCGCTACCTCTCGGGGATTTGTTTCAACTTCCACATGGACAAGCAACCAAAGTCTTTGGAAAAAGCCAAAATCTGATAAACTTGCATTTGGGGAAGAAAAAAAAAAAAAGAGAAAAAAAAAATCCTATTGAGTTCAGCTACACTGGGTAACTTATAAATTGAGCAGTGGAAACACACTATGGTGTTAAATGCTCACAAAACTGGATCTTTCTGTAGTCCTCTTACTGCCCTGCATTTACGACTAAAACCTTAATCTCATTTTAACACAGAAAGAAGCAAGATGGATTTGCAAGGATTAGGCTATGTGAGAAAAAGAGAAGTTAAGGTGTTTACTGGCTAAGGAGTAAAGATATTTAGAGAGCTGTTCTGAAACGTAGTTTCTAAGGGATGCAGTTTTTTTTCCCTAAATCATTATTAGTGGCAGCTGGACTGAAAGTGAAATCTGAAGTAGTTTCCTTTCAAACTCAAAGCAATCCTAGACCTCAGTTTAAGAAAGCACACACAGAAAAAGGATCAATTTTCGTCTTTTAACAGAAATGCATTCACTAGAAAAGAAGCAAATGGTGTCCAAAAAGCAACATTTGTGATATGAGAAGCCACGCCAGCTTCTTGACTGCAAGCTACAATATGTGCTGACAGCTTAAGCAATGCGGGGTGCAAGATTAGTCATTGCCCTGCTATTTACAGCAGCTCGTTTCTTCACTAGTAATCTGCAGAAAAGCAAAACAGAATTCCAAACACCAAACTTCAGGCTTTTTAGCTACAGGGAAAGCACTGAGAAATCAGTATGTGGAGGTTTAACTGCAGCGTGGAACCGAATCCTGCAAGGATAACTTCATAATGAACAAAACAAAGTTCAAAATAAAAAAAAAGTATTGCATAGTTCCTTTACTGATAGCCTCAGAATTTAGCTTGTAACCTGCTTTAAAGCATTTCAGGGTTTGTAAATATGTGGCAGACAATGGATTCTGTGAAAGTTCCTGTAAACCTATGACCAGGCAGTAGTCTGGCTGCACTGTACAATGTTTTAGATAAAAGCAGAAGTTTTAGGATGAAACTGCCAGAATATTTACTGAAAGCTTATACAATGAATCAGCAATATTCTCATAAGTGTTGTAACAGGCTTTACTGTATTTATTTATCTGCTCTTAGAACACCAAGACTTCAAGCTTCTAAATAAGAACTGCAGAATATACTGGTTCACTTTTGTGGCAGAAAGTATGCAAATTTTATTTCTCCATTCTGAGAGGGAAAGTGAAAAGCCTAAACACCTTTGCTGTGGGATGGCTTGCTGCTTTTTGGATTTTTCTTTTTTTTAAATTGATTTATTCCCACTGTCTACCCTTATCATGATGAATTTATATAAAAAGGACTCAATACTTTGAAGACATGGAGATACTTAGCCAAACTTCTGCAGCATGCAGTCAGGAGCAGGTCAAGTAGTCTGGACTTGGAACAAGGGATTTTATAAAAAATGTGGAAAATTTTGCTTTTAAATTCACCGTATTTTTTAGAATTTGTTTGTTATAACATAAAACATCAATGCAAATCACAAGTATGACATTTTAAAGCTGAAGTGACAACTGAGCATGTTTTTTAAAGTAACAGTGGCATTTTATCTGGATTTTAACACACCTGTCCAACCATGCAAAGGTCTTACCAGTAGTCAAATCTGAAAACAGAAAGCTTGTTTTTTAGCAAGGCATTTTATTATGACGCCAAATCTTTTTTGTTAGCAGTCAGTCATTGAAAACAATCTGTACACATCTAATTTAGTCAACAAAAATAGTTGTACAGCTTTAGGTGATGTGCCCCATTCATGTAACTTCTTATGCTCTGAAGTTGTCTGAATCCTCACATAAACAATTACCAGTCTTAACATATATTAAAGTAAGATTACGTTCTTCTCTCAAAAGTACAAAAAAATAACACTTCAAATATACAGTGGCTCCTAAGCTTAGACAGAATCCTGTCAGGAAGAGAGTTTTGCACTTCAATAGATAGTGCCTTCAACATCAAGAGCTCTTCAAAGTGCTTGGCAGAGTGTGTGAACACTATCCCCACTTACTAGATGATGGAATAAGGCACAGAGGTCAACTACCTTGCCCACAGTCACACAGAGAGTGAGTGGTAGAAGTAACAGAGCAGAATTCGGGGGTTTCAGTTCTCCAGTGTAACCATCACATCTCATTGCCACTCTTCAAGTGCAATGGCTTAAATGTTTCTGAGGAGCAAAATGTGTACAGCACACAGTAAACAGGAGGGAAGATTCAGGGCCAGTTAAAGGCTGCAACACTTTCAACCCAAACCAAATGAATTTGGTAGTCAGTAACTCATAATGCACTTCAGGGAGTGATTACATTGAGAATGATGCATTAACCTGCAGAGAGAAAGCTCATTAAACATAAGAAATATGGCGTTAGCTTTGCAAAAAGTACTGGTTGTCTTAAGTTCGACAGTAGCTCAGGTATAAAGTTAAGTTTGTCAGAGAAGTGGTACTTTGTGAACAGCAGACATCCTACACGTTACCAGCATGGTAAACTTCTCTGGAGAGTCACACAGAAATGCAAATAAGGGCTGAACATCTCCTCAGGAGGCAGAGATGTGTATGAGGCACAAAACACCACATTAGTTGCTTATGAGGTATGGACTAGGTATGGTAAAGAAATACCAATCCAGAAAAACAAAAGAGTCTAAAATAAATACGGTTAAGGAAACAGAGTCACCCATCCAAAATCACCAAGAAATGCATCTCTGGATAGCTTATGTTGCAAAAAAAAAAGTGTGACACATGTAATGCCTGCCTGGATGAGAAGCATTCTCTGGCCTAGCCCTGTGCTGACAAAGAAGCATTTCAGAAAGCCTGTCCTTGGATAGGATGCTCATGAGATGATGACTCATTTACTGACAGACGGATTACTGCTGATGGGATTTGGAAACAAGTACACCTGGATTCTGTTCTTCACTGACTTGATGGGAAGGAACAGTATCGTGGCTAGAGTGAGACTGCTGACTTGATTCCTGAGCCAGCTGCACATGCTGAGCTGGATGTGAAGATCCCGCCAAGTGGATTTGTTCATTTTGTCCTTGATGAGCATGGAGATGTTCTAGTGCTTCCTTAGAAAGAGTGATGACGTGCATTTGTTCAGCTTGGGCAGCTTCTATTTGATTTGCAATCACATTGATACTTTGGATTTGTCCTGCTTGCTCCTGCTGAGCTGAAAGCAACAAGTTCTGCAGCTGCTGTGGCGGCGGCGCGAGGAGCGCGAGGTTCGCGGCCTGCTCCGTCGTCATGCTGGGGCCATTTTCTGCAGCCACGATACTGATGCCTTGATTGTGGCTGGGCATGAAGTTGATGTTGTGTACTGCATCTGTAACCAGCAGCTGAATTTCCTGCCCTCCCGAGGTGGCAAGTTGGTACTGCTGCAGCTGGAGAATGTTTCTCACTTCCTCCGGATGAGCGTTGGTGCTCGGGGCAGCGTTGGCTTCCTGAAACTGCTTTTCCTTGCTGTGAATTTTCAAATGAGACTTCAGGTTGTCCAGACGAGCAAACTGCAAACTGCATTCTGGGCAGGCAAAAGGCTTTTTGCCTGTGTGTAAGATACAGTGCCTTCTCTTAGCACTGGAATCAGAGAAGGATTTTCCACATATATCACAAGAATATGGCTTTTCTCCTCTGCAAGGAAAGAATTTGATCTCATTAAAATATTGACAATGCTGGCTTCTGAAACTTATTCCGCAATAAAATATTTAAATGATTACATTGTTTTTCTAAACTGTAAGTACTTAAAGGGTAGTGTCATTAAAAACATCCTCTATTTGACCTCCTGATTATTTCTATTTGACTTCACAAACTGTACAATTAGTTTGTTCATTTATTAGTTTACCCCAGAGCTACAGAGATAACTGCCTTCCTCTCATAAAACCAGAGCTACAAGCTCCATGCTTGCTAGACCTTGTGACAAGAATGCAACAACAATTTTGCACAATTCTAAGCACCATTATAAGAACATTCATTAACAGTGTGGGCTTAAAAACAAAAAGAAGTGTCCAAATCCTAACTTGCTGCCCGAGTCAAAAGGACAAGAAATTTTACTGGAAATACTTTCTCAGACAACAGTTTTCTCCAGTGATTTAAAATCTAATACATCTTTATGCAATGCATTGCACTGAAGGGGTAAAAGACAACTAACACTATTAGAGACAGGATAGGTCACAGGGTAAAGGACAATGCTCCAGTAACCTTGATACACCGTGGCTACTGTTCTGCTGTCAAACAAAACTTACAGTAACATTTTCACAAAAATACTATAGCAGTAAGCACACTGTCAGTGAACAGACACAAAACACCAAAGAAGACTCTTACAATATCTTGGCATATGAGTAGGACTTCAGTACTTTACCATTTTTTTCCTTACATAGATTAAGCAAAAATGCTAAGGTTTTAACAATCATCCAAAAAGCAAACAAGTCCTGACCATTCCATAATTAAACAAGCACTACTACAAGTTTAAAACTAGAAGTTACATTTTTAAAGAATGTAATGAAAATAAGATATACTTTACCTGTGAATTCTAATGTGGGTCTGAAGTGAACTTTTAGCTGTAAATGATTTGCCACAAATCTCACAAGTGAAGGGCTTCTCACCTATCAAAAAGAAATATGACTTCCTGTTTTAAATAGCACTTTTCATCAATAGATTAAAAACATTTAGCATTTTACCATAGACAGTATCAAGTGTGCAATGTTGGCTCTTCATGCTTCAGCCGTGGGTCAGCACATACCCGAAACTGAACGAACCCACTGGTTAAAATAACGGTGTAACATTTTCAATGTACACCTCTAGCATTTCTCCCCTTTGAAGAAAAAGAGTTAGGTGATCCAAGCCCCCAAAGCGACAAAAAGCTGTACCTATGGCACAGATACGGATGTTCCACATGGAACAGGAATGCTTTGAAAAAGGCTGTCCCTGAACCCTGGCATTAATGGTAGGTTCATGTGCAGCACCGTGCAGATGAGTAAGAGCAAACTTCCAAACTCTCCTTCACTGGAAAATTAATCTGTTATCATAACAACTTGCCTAGCTTTCTATAAAGCTCCATCACACTAGGACTATGATGTTCTGGGAACACCAGTATAAAAAAAAAATCATGAGTTGAATAAAATGTGAGTTTGTTTGGGAATTTTTTGTTTATTTGTTGGGAGGAGTTTTCCAGTGCATTTGGAATTCTGATGCCTAATTGAGTAGAAACAGAGAGACCAAATTAAATTATAAGAAGGTTCACAAGAAATAGATACTACCCAACCAAAGCAAATCCTAATTCACACCATAACAGATCCTTCTAGCACTGAGGTCCTTTAAGACACCAGACACGAGAATCCAGATCATCACTCTGGTAATTCACACCATCAAAGCACACCAAACCCAGGGACTGGGCAGCAGCCAGTTTCCAAGGAAGCTTTTCATTTAGCATAGAACTGCAATGCTTACCAGCTTTCATGTGGCTTTGGAGGGCATGGATAAAGGATGAGAAAACAAGAAACATTTGTCAGAAGGGACTTCTGGTCATCCAGTCCCAGCTTGTTACTGAAAACAGGAATAATTTCCCGAGTAGACTGTATTATTATGACACAGTGTGACCAAACTGCTGCCAAAGGAGAAGGGCTGTATCTATGTTAACACCTGTCCCCCAAATGCCTTGGAATTTTACTTTGCTTTTGAGATGGGACAGACCAATTATTATTTCTACGTAATAAATACTGGTATCTTGCCTGTCTTTTCTAGTAGCAAAATATATTGCAAGCCACTTTCTGCTAAAAATCAGCTCAGCTCATATATTTTTACAACCTTACTAGTAGGCTTCCTCTTCTCATTTCCCACCACATTTAGAGAGCTGTATCAGCTTCAGATACAAAACTCTCATGTGTGTCAACACTGTGCTCTCCCCAGTACAAAATTACGTCAGTATCACATGCTAACACTATTCTGGATAACCAAAAACTCCCAGAAGCACAAGTTTTGACCTCAACATATCCCAGAAAATTTAAATCTTTTTCACTTCAAAAAGAGGAGGAAATCAACGAGATAAAGTATGCTTGAGACTGAGTTATGTATTACAACTGCAAGCAACATGCTTAAGAATAATTGCATTTTGTGAGGAAATGATTGCCAATGTTTCTAGTTACTTTCAAAGACAAAATTATTAATGTCACCTCATGAACTTACCTTTTAAAGGAAAGTATTTTATGAAGTTGATGCCTTGTTATTATGAGAGGATAGACCAACATTTTTATCTCTGTTATCCAGTGATTCATTACCAGCTTGCAGTCTAAATCTCTTGAAACGCCCTCTGACGCACTTGCACTAAATCATCCCTCCCAGCCCATCTCCTCTCAACATCTGCTTTATTACAGTGCAGTAAAAGATAAATGGAAATAATTATTTTTCTAGTCACAGGTGCTTTTCCTAAGCACCCATCCCTCACAGATAGAGGTGACCAATTCATTTAGGACACACACTTTATGTTACTTGTCAGCTCACTGCAAGCCCGATACATGCTGGATACAACTCTCTCCTGACAAACTGAATTCTCAGTCCAGGATTCTATCACAGGAAAGCTAATGGGCATTTTCTGCAGCAGGTTTTATAGAACTGGGAAAAAAGCCCTCTTTCTCTAACAGGCACCGCTTCTGTGCTGCTGTAACACGAGCTTTTTTGTGCTCCTGCATTCTTGATGAAAAATCTTTTCATTAGCAACACAGGCATCATTACATACAAGCAGAGCAGAAGTTCATTCCACAGAGACAAGTGTAGTTTGCCTAACATAGTTTTGTCCATGTAACTTCAAGAAAAAAACCCCACAATCTCCACAAAACCCAAGGTACATTACCTGTATGTGTTCTTAGATGTTTCTTTAGCTGAGCTGCATCCATGAATTTGCGGTGACACTGGTTACATTCCGGCAGTGAACGGCCTTGTCGCAATAACAAAAAAAGTGTCAGTGCATAAGTGATCCCCTGTATCTCTTCAGTGATCTTTGTTAAAGCACTTTCCTGTAAAATAACCACTTTGATATAATATAGAGATAAAACAAAAGGTGATTCACTGCCTCCTCCCTATCTTAACTGTCACACTCCATTTCTCAATTTAGTATTACCACAGGAAAAGAGGGGTCTGACACCCGCTCTTGTCTGAAAATACCTTCTCTTGAAGCTTTGTAAATTCTGATTTTCTCCACCACTTCCTCTGTGTGCATCTCCATCCCATTCCAGAAGTGAGAAGAACACTTCCTAAAGCTTGAATGCCCTTACTAGTCCAAAGCACCGGGCAACTAAAATGCAATTTGCACACCAGGCAGCAGACACCACTGTTTATAAAATTCCCAGCTTCTACATAGCATGGACAGAGGGCTAAAATAATCAAGTTGTATGTCAAATACAATGTAACCAAGTTTTAATCATCATAAGAGCTCTTCTCAATTACATATTTTTCTACACATTCCATTTACTAACCACCATTATGCCTTTTTCACCCTATCCACTGTTATACCAAAAAAGGACACATCAAGGTATCACAGACTAAGTACATCACTGAGGAAGAACTTTTAGCCTAAGTCAGTCTTTAGGAAGACAAAACAGCATGGACTGTAAGCCAGATCCTCAACCCAAACTTGTTATACCTGTGTGCAGTCGATAGTGGCTCTTGAGCTGTCTCTTTTGGCTGAAGTATTTCCCACACTGATCACAGGTAAAAGCCTTTTGCCCTGTAGAGAAAATCACTTATTAAAATGTAAGCCACGTACAAAGCAAGTGTGAGGAAATAAATAAAATACACAAGGCAGCTGTGAGGAGCCAATTCAGTTTTGTTTTGCTTCAACAATGGTTGTCAGAGGCACATGGGGGAAGGGTTGCACACGTGCCACGTCCAGGAGGCAGCTAGGAGAAGATGGAGGAAAGCCTTGTCTCCGGGAAGACTTTGCCTGGCCACCAGTTCATGTGTCCCATGGGACAGGCAGTCAGCAGGGGAACGCTGAAGACACTGTACCCCGGAGACACTCTGCAGTCAGATGGCAAAAGGTCTCTACCAGTGGACTGTAGTGGGACACTGGACTGGGCCAATGGTCTCCTGTCAGCAGGCAGACTTTGGGAGGAGCCCCGGGGCTTTTTCCACTTGCTTTCTGAGTCGAGGCTTTTGGCTTGGGGTTTTTTTGAGACTGTGCTTTTGCTTTTGAGGCATAGCGATTCGAGGGGCTTTTTGAAACTTGCTTTTGAGTCTATTATTTTTGAGTCTTACGCCTTTTGCCTGGGTCCCAGCCTGCCTTTTGGCTCTCCTGCCCTCACTGACTCATTTGCCCTCACATGCTTGTCCTGCCTCCGTGTCCCTTGTCCCAGCCTCCCTGCCTGAGCCCACTGTGTCCAACCCCACCCACCTCCAGTGAGCCAGTCCACTGCTGTGATCCTCACCAGGAGGTGTCCAGGGTTCTGGAGCCCCTGCCTGAACATCCCCTCACCTCGTGTCCAGCTCCCTGTCACCGCAGGAGCCGTGCACAGCTCCCGCCTCATGAACCTTCACGGCACTCCCTGACCTCCGACGGTAAAGCTCTCCTTTTCTCCCTGTCTCCCCCCTCTTTCCCCATTCCTTTCCCATTTTTCTTCCTCTTGCTCTGTCTTTTCTAGCTCTCTTTAGTAGGATAACTCCTTTTCATTTTGTTTTGTTGTTACCAATAAATGGTTCTCAGATACAATGTTCGCCTTGTTTGACATTATTTCATTCCCGACCATCCTCTTTTGTTTCTCTCAGTGGACGGTGACACTAGACCCAGCCGAAGTACCTTTTTTTTTTTTTCAGAAAGGCAAAGTCTTGCAGCAGAGAGCTGTATTTACCCTGAAGTACTTACCTGAATGTAGGCTCATGTGCTCCAGAAGAGAATGCCTTGTTGTCAGAGCCTTACTGCAAATGGTGCACGTGTACGGCCGTTCCCCGGTGTGCATCCGCTCATGGACTTGAAGAGAATGCTTCTGGGAAAAGCCTTTGCCACACTCACTGCATTTAAAAGGCCGCTCCCCTGAAAGCAAAAGATGGCATTTTTAGGCATAGATGCGTCATTTCTCACTAGATATTCTAAGCTGATAGTGACATGCACTGCAATGTTGTAGCTACTGAAAAAATTAGTCTCGATTAGTGGTAAAGAGACAAGGCTTCACACAGGAGTAAAATATTCTTTAGCTATTGACATGTAATTCAGTGCTAAAACAATGAAATTATTAATTACACTGAAATCTAAGTGAGACATACAAGTTCTGAGATCTGCTGACAGGAATATAAAGCAATACAGAACACACCGTAATTTGGATCAGCGTGTTATTTTAGATATTTCTGCTGTAGTCAACAACCTACACTTCAACAGTCACTTGCATTTGGCAAAATCACTAAACCAAACCAAAAAGCAGCAGTCTCTGAAGGCCTACCTGTATGGCTTCTCTGGTGAATAGCCAAGAAGTGATTGTACTTAAATACTTTGCCACAGTCTTTACAGCGAGCTTCAGAACCCGCCCGTTTTCTTTTGCCATCAGTTCTCTTTGCCAGTCCTTTTTCATCCTCATCCCCAAGAAGTTTATAATCTTTTAGTTTGATTGATCTCCTTATTCTACGTTTGCTGTAACGGCTCTGAGTGCTCTGTATTTCTTCAGATTTGGGATCGTAGTTTTCATCTTTCTCAGCTGACAGATCAACAGCAGCCTCTGAGTCACAACCAGGTTGAGTTTCTTCTCCATCCTTCCTCACTGAAGCCTGTTCGCTGGTAACTGTTTCTTCTGCTTCAGTGTCTTTTTTAATATAATTTTGCTCATTTTGCATGGAGTTGTTCTCTCTCAGCTGCCCATCATCAGTGGAATTTACTCCTAATTCTTCTTCTTCTTCTTGGACAACCTTGATTTTCCTCGGTCGCCCCCGTTTTCGCTTTGGTGGATCATCATTTTTCCTGTCACTTGCAACAGGACAGGCTCCACTTTCAGCTGGAGCTGGCAATGCACAGCCTGGGCTGCGGCTTTCCAGGTAGTCTGTACAGGCCCATACCAAGTCAGTCACTTTCAGCAGCTGTGCAGTAGCCAGGATTTGTTCTGTGCTTTTCTCACTGGCACAGAGGCAACCGGTGTAGATAAATTCCAGCAGAACCCCGAAAGTATCTGCAACCATTCCCTCCAACATGTAAACCGACTGCCCTATTTCACCCTCGTTTACAAACATCATTGAGAAGTATTCACTGCTGGCAGCCAGCAAAGCTTTATGGGCTCTGAATTGCACATTCTCCACTATCAGAGTAACGTCACATAGAAAATCCTTTTTTCTTTGTTCCTCAAAATTAGCTAGAATGGTATCTTTGTGAGCTTTGGAGTGGATGATCAGTTTCTCAGAAGGATCCATTGTTTTTGCCATTTTAATTATGAATATTAAAGGAGGTGCCTAGAAAAACAGAATAGTTTTAGTAAAGAATTATTTTAACAGTTGGCATTATAAGACCCAAGTATAATTTGTTATACCAGTAACAGAGTTCAAGAGTTTCTGAAGCAATTCTGAATCCTCTGGACTTTTGAAAGATCAACACTATTGCTACACATGGAATTTCTTCAAAAGGTACTTTTAAGTCCTGTGAAAAGACTACAGATAATTTTTTTATTTTTTCTCTCTGATGTACTGTATTATCTTAAAAAATTGCTACCCTAGCTTCTGGAACTAAAACAATCAGACAGAAACAACTCCTTGGCCACATCTCCTTAGTACAGCAGTGGGTTTTCATGGCAGAGTTTTGGTTAGCAGGGCAGCTACAGGGGTGGCTTCTCTGAGAACTTGCCAGAAGCTTCCCCATTGTCTGAAAGAGGCAACACCAGCTGGCTCCAAGATGGACCCACTGCTGGCCAGGACTGATAGTGGCATCATCTCTGGGATAACAGATTTAATAACGGGGGAAAGAAACGTGCACAACTGCAGCTGGAGAGCTCCACACAGCCCATGGGGGTTCGTGGTGGAACAGGTATCCCCACCTGCAGCCCCCAGAGGAGCCCACACCAGAGCAGGCAGATGCCTGAAAGAGGCTGGGAGCCTGTGGGAAGCCTGTGCTGGAGCAGGCTCCCGGCAGGACCCATGGCTTCATGGAGAGAAAAGCCCATGGAGGATCCAGGCTGGAGCAGACTGCTCCTGAAGGACCACACCTGTGGAAGAAACCCAAGCTGGAGCATTTGGTGAAGGACTGCTGCCCATGGGAAGGACTCAGGCTGAAGCAGTTTGTGGAAGAACTGTCTCCTGTGGGAGAGAGCCCACACTGGAGCAGGTGAAGAGTGTGAGGAGTCAAAGGAGAATCAAAGACAATGTGCATTGAACTGACTGCAGCCCCCATTCTCCATCCCTGTGCTGGAGGGAGGGTAGAGAAAACTGGGACTAAAGCTGAGCCTGGAAAGAAGGGAGAGGTGGGGTGAGCTGTTTAAAGATTTGGGTTTATTTCTCATTACCCAACAGAGATCTCATTGACAATGAAGTAATTTCTTCAAGTCAGGTCTGTTTTGCCTGTGCTGGATATTGGTGAGTGATCTCTCTCTGTCCTTATCTCAACCCATGAGCTTCCATGATATTCTCTGTTCCCTGTCCACCTGAGGAAGGGAGTGATGGAGCAGCTCTGGTGGGAACTCATGTCCAGCTAGCACCAACCCACCACATTGGAAAACAAAAAGGTCAACTGCAGTTTGATCAGTATAGTTTACTCAGGGACAAGGTTAGGAAATCCTGTAATAAATGATGCCATGGTTTAGTTGAGGTGTTAGGGTTGGACTCAATGAAGGCCTCTTCCAACCTAGTGATTCTGTGATAAAATTTCATTAGTGGCAGGACTTCATTACTTCTTTTACCCCCATCTATCCTGAAAATGTCTCATTTTTTAAAACTTTCACTTTTTAAACATTTTAACACTTTAAACTTTACTAAGCTTCAGCCTAAGAAGGTAGGCAATGCAAACACAGAAATGAAAGTGTTTTGAAGGGTTCTGTCTAATACAGAGTTCATAAAGGTATCTATTAACAATCAAGATGACTTGGTAAGCTTCTTCAGTAGTAAATTCGCAAAAATTAATAGCAAACAAACAAAAAACCAAAAATTGAGCCATTTCAGAAGAATCCACCAAATATTATGGAAGAGATATGCCCAAAATGTCCTATTTACAATGCTCAGCTACACCAAAGGTAGAACTTCTAAGACAAAAGATAAAACAAAGATTAGCTACCCGTTATATCCTAATTTATACAAGTGTCACTTTAAACACATATAAATTTGTGTATTTGCATTTAGTTACTGCAACAGTTTCAATCACCTGAACAAATGCTCCATGAAAGAGCAGATGTTTCTGCCCCTTCCATGTGTAATTCCATGAAACGACAGATGATACCTAAATGCCATTGAGGTGGTGAAAAAGGAATTATTTAGCCCTAATCATCTACCAAATAATTAATGGCGGAGTGGAATTGTTTTATCTGGGCGCTTTAATTTCCGGAGCATGTGAGCCTGGTGTTTGTTGCGGGAGCACCATAAAGCACATCTGCAGGTGTGACCCAATCTGCCTTATCCTGCATTACAAGAATTCCCGGACGGCTGCTGCCAACTCTGCCTGCAGGCATCCCCTAACATCCACACGCGTTACAGACAAGGCAGTGGGCGCTTTGCGACTTCCCATCACATGAAGGATTTCGGTGTTCAACCGTGAGGTGAGACAGCATCGCTATTTTGACTGCAAAATCCAANCCCCGGCACTCACCGCTCGCCGCCGCCGCTGCACTTCCGGGCCGGGGCTGGCACCGCGCCTGCGCTGCCGCAAGGAGCGCAACGCGGGCGGGACCTGGAGCCGCAGCATCGCCCCGCAGCCTCCGCGCCAGGGGGCCCTGGCCCTGCGGCTCCCGCTCCCGCTTCTGGGCAGGACAGCCCCCAGAATCACACTGCGTGAACTCTGT
>VWZN01011517.1:1738-21078 GCA_013396955.1 Regulus satrapa | reverse complement strand
GGGACCTGGAGCCGCAGCATCGCCCCGCAGCCTCCGTGCGACGGGGCCCTGGCCCTGCGGCTCCAGCCCCCGCTCCTGGCCAGGACAGCCCCCAGAATCACACTGCGTGAACTCTGTGAGGCTCGGAGCTGTGACCGCCTCCCTGGGGAGTTTGTTCTAGGGCCCAACCACCCCCTGGGTGAAAAAACCTTTTCATCATACTTAGATTAATCGTCCCCTGGCCCAACTTCAGGCCATTCCCTCGGGTCCTGTCTCTGGTCACCACAGAGAAGAACTCAGTGCCTGCCCCTCCTTTTCCCCTCACGACGATGTTGTAACTGCAGTGAGGTCTCCCCTCAGTCTCCTCCAGGTTAAACAGACCAAGAGATCTCAGCTGCTCTCCACACAGCTTCCCCTCAAGGTCATTCACTATCGTCATAGCCTTCCTTTGGACGCTCTCTAGTAGCTTTATATCTCTCAACTTCAGACAAAAGATTTTTATTTCTAAGATTTCATAGATAAAAAACTGTCCCGAGAACGCGTGATGTTCGCGGGCTGTGTCGCAGCCATGCTGCTGCCTGGTGGCAACACTCCACGTGTTAATCAGCGGAAATACAGGGTTCACACAAAAGTGGGGCGGGTGCCTTTCAGGGAAAAAAAAATCTGCAGCCTGTCATCAAGGCCGAGGGGCCGATCTCTTGGCTCCTTATACGGGCCCCCCATGGCAGTTCCGAGGTAGGGGATGAGTTGGCAGTGCTCCACGAACTGCAACAGCTTCTTCCTGTACATCTGCCGCACTGACTCCGAGCTCCGGGGGTTGTGTGCTGCAAGAATTTAAGCAGCATGTTAGTGTCCCCTATAAACTTCATGGCATTACATTACAGGAATTTTCAAAGGGACCAAGCTGTTAGTGTTACCCATGGTACAGATAAACACCTTGACTGTTGGTGCCAAGCCTAAAAGATCAAGTCTGGTATTTCAGAAGGTTCCTGATTCCAAAGGGTCATGATAATCAGAAGGATCAGGTTTTTTTAAAAGAAGACACAACAAACATACCCAGCTGCTGTCAACTTTCCATTTCTCAGACCGTGAGACACTGGTGAAACTCCAGGCAGTGACAAATTTGGGTAGTGTGGCACACAACCTGGGATAGCCCAGGTCTGGCATGGCTGGTGCTGGGCCACTGTGGCCTTTGTCCATAAGGTGGGCTACCTTGTCATACAAGGAAGACAGGTTTGATAAGCAGGGCTCAGACCAACATGGCTTCGTGAGAGAAAAGTCCTGCTTATTAAACCTGATTTCCTTGTATGACAAGGTAATCATCCACCAAGATGACCAAGGGACACCAGTTGATGTAATCTTTTTAAATTTCAGTAAAGATTTCAATACTCTCTTTCACAGTATCCTTCTAGACAAAATGTCAGGCACACAGTTGGATAAGCACATCGTGCCATGAATGAGCAACTGGCTCACCACTCAGGCACGAAGGGTTATAGGGAGTGGGGTGACATCGGATTAGTGACCTGTCACTGATGGGTTTCCCACAGGGCTCCATCCTCAGCCCTGTGCTCTTCATTATCTTCATAAAGGACTTGGATGCAGGACTGGAAGGGATACTGAGCAATGTCACAGATGATACAAAATTGGGAGGAGCTGTCGACTCCCTCAGCTGCAGGGAGGCCCAGCAGAGAGACCTTGACAAATGAGAGGACTGGGCAATCACCAACCCAATGAAGTTCAAGGAGGGAAAGTGCTGGAGTCTGCACCTGGGATGGGGCAGCCCTGGATGTATGGACAGACTGGGGAATGAGAGACTGCAAGGCAGTGCTGTGGAAAGGGACCTGGGGGTCCTGGTTGCTGGCAAGTTGAGCAGGAGTCAGGAGTGCCCTGGCAGCCAGGAGGGCCAGAGGTGTCCTGGTGTGCATCAAACCCAGCATCACAGCCGGGCAAGGGAGGGGATTGTCCCACTCTGCTCTGAGCTGGGGCGGCCTCACCTCGAGTGCTGGGGGCAGTTCTGGGCACCACAATGTGGAAAGGCATTAAACTATTAGAGAGTGTCCAAAGGAGGGCAACAGAGATGGTGAAGCACCTTGAGGGGACATTTATGAGGAGCAGCTGAGGTCACTTGGTCTGTTCAGCCTGGAGGACACAGAGGGGGACCTCATTGCAATCTTCAACATCCTCATGAGGGCAAGAGGAGGGGCAGGCACTGATCTCTTCTCTGTGGTGACCAAGGACAGGGACTGAGGGAATGGCCTGAAGTTGTGTCAGGGAAGGGTTAGGTTGGATATCAGGAAAAGGTTCTTCACTGCGTTGATAGCCCACAGTGGTTGGGTACTAGCACAGGCTCCCCAGGGAAGTGGTGACAGCACCAAGCCTGACAGTTCAAGAAGTGTTTGGACAGTGCTCTCCAGGACACGGTGATTCTTGGGGATAGTCCTGTGCAGTGCCAGGAGTTGGACTCAGAGATCATTGTGGATCCCTTCCAACTCAGCATATTCTGTGATTCTGTGAAAAGCTGACCCATAGCTCAGAGGAGGAAAGAAGGTTTCTCTCTGCCCTAAGCCCTATTTTGGCATACATTAGTACTGAGTGGCAGTCCTCAGAGTACAGTTTATTATTTTAATTGTTACCCTGAGGCAGAGGGAAAGGAGTAAGCTAAATCATAACAATTTATTTTCTTATGGACAGTATTTTAAATCTCATTAGAAAAACTGGACAGCATGAAGAACTATGCTATAAGACACTTTAGCCTACTAGGTTTAAACTGTAGACAGCTACATTTAACAGTTTCTGAGAGATTTTTCAAGCACAGCTCTAAATACAGCCCTTACATGAGTCTATCTTAAAGGACACTCAATCACTCCAGTGATATATGGTTTCCTACTCTCTTCCCAGGAGTAATCCTTCTGCTTTTATGGTTGATCACCTGCACCTTCACCAAAAGCAATCCAGTGTTGTGAGAGAAGCTGAAGGAGCAACTAAACAGCTGCTTCTTGTCCCTTATTTAAATGTGAGATTAGAGAATGATGTTAATTGAAGATGAGAAACTTTAACTTCACATGGAAATAGGCTGAAATAAATTTCCAAAGGACCACAACTTGAAGCACTTTCATCAAATTTTTTGATCAAGAATGGTGTGACTACTCTGAAGAGAGGCACAACAATAAATAATGGCTGCATTTGCAACAAATCACAGAATCACAGGATGGGTCAGGCAGGAAGGGATCGCAATGGGTCATCTGAGCTAACCTCCCTGCTCATGCAGGGTCATCCCAGAGCACATTGCACAGGATTGTGTTCAGATGGCTCTTGAATATTTCCACTGATGAAAACTCCACAACTTCTCTGGGCAATCTCTTTGGTGACTAGCACATGAAAAAAGTTCTTCCTCACGTTCAAGTGATTTGCCAGTGTACAGGAATGCTATATCTTAAAGCTGGAAGCACTCCTACCCAGTGCTAGAAGAAGATAACTTGTTTTCCTGGATTCCTATGGTCAAACTGTTTGGCACTACATGAGGAGAAGAAATTCATGCACTTGCATAACCCTTCTGGTTCATCATCCACTACTAATAATGATTTAATGTTGCAACATATCAGCAAAACATTCCTAGTATGGGCATCCTTACGTTAGCAAAGCCATGCTAACAATAGAATGAAAACAGCCTTTGTCATTGAAGCAAACTACAGTATAAAAGCAGTTTGGTGGCTTAGGAACTGTATGTTGATGCAGGGGCTTACCATGTGCCTGCCCTATTCCATGGTCTTCCTTAACAAAGCTGTGCTAGCAAAAAAATCTGTGACAGTTCAAGAAAATTCTGGAGGGCTCTGGAAACTACATGAGGAAACACAGGATGTGAAGCTGTATTGCATCCCTGCAAACAAGGACACTGAACTTAAGAAAGCTGGCACCTAGTTAAGTTGATTGCAAACTATTAAAAATTATTATCTGCAACTGATATCTCCTGATGAAAAAAAAAAAACAAACAGAAATTCTAAAAAACAGCAAATATGAACACTAACTGGCTATCTATATTGTATCAGAGGACTTATGCTATTTATACAATAATTTATCTTTGCAGAATGCTATTTTGTACGCTACCTTTTAGATGGAAGGAAACAAAAAGCAGAGCAGTTTCTTTCACACTTAGGAATGGAAACTTTGGCTTAAGGCTGCCGACTTCATGCAGAGCTTTTATTAGACAAGTTGCTACTCCCTAAAGAAAGAAAACAGGTTTAAAAGACCATTACAGTAATCTTGAGCAATGCCTTATCCTGTTGTAACACAGATCTAACAATACAGGATGATACCCTAAGCTGGTGAATAGTAGAAGATAACCAATTAGCATAAAATAGAGAGGGCTGTGACCATGAATAATTTCTTTATTTATTCATGTGTCAAAGCGTACTCTTCAATTTTTCCAGGTAAGCTTGTGTCTATGCTGGTGTTAAAAATCAAATCAAAATGTACATATAAACAATTAAGTCAGAAAATCTATCATATAATACTGCAGCTTATTATCCCCCTCTGACTGTCTTGTATTTTTTTCCATTAAAGCAACAAATATCTATTATTTTAAGGCTTTTAATTTGCTCTCAATTGCAACTACAAAACTTTCAATTTAATAGAATCCCATTAATAAATGTATGATTTAAATTGATTTTAAATTAAAACAACTGAGTGGGATATGCTATATATCACATAATCATGTTTTAAAAGAGAAAAGCAAAAACTGGCCTGTTCAAGGTACCCAGCCAAAGGAAGTGTAGTTAGTAGCATTGGCTCTTTTTTTGGAGGGAGTTTATGGGGAAGCTTCAGATTCCAGTACTTCTCTGGTAACCTAACCAGATAAAAAAAGTAAGCACTTTTAAGATGTATAAACAGTGACATGACTGAGGATTAAAATGCAGTTGGAGTATTCACCTCATAAACTTCTGAAGTTTTTCTTCACTTTCAAAAATATATACCTTGTCTTGATATTTTGTTGCATACTCAATGTTGCCAGGTACCAAAGCTTCATATCTGAAGAGATGGAGCAAGAATTACTTATTCACAGAAAATGTAAAACATAATTTGTGTTGTGTAAATTCATGAGCTACTGGTAGCCTTCTGATAATTTAGCAAGTGTAGCAACTAAAAAAAAAAAAAAAAGCAATTGGATGATCCAAGTTTCCATTACATTACTAACAGTTACAAGGTTCAAAATCTGATAGAGTCTCTGCCTCAAAATCTGCTTATTGAGGAGCTTTTATAGTGCTTCTTTAGAGCTCCTTCATTTAAAATGCCAGTCATAGTTGTTCAGGAGATTAAAAAGGGATATCATAGAATTGGCTATTATGGTTCTCCTCTGATGAAAAATTCTTGCCCACTGAGGAAATCTGTGTGACTTTACAAAAATCATAATAGCTAGTTTTTGCATCTACTAGGGATTTATGAGATTTCTTTGAACCTTTGAAGGCTTAGGATAGAGAGAATTCAAACAATATCTGTCCATCTTCATCATGAAAGACACTAAGCCAACAGATTCTTGTAGAACATGTAGCCATGCAAGTATTAAAAGGTGATTTTATCTTGATTTCCAAAGCCACAGTTGCAATATAGAGATTTGTAATTGCTTTTCCTATCCAAACCCTGAACAGCATTAAAAAGAACTTTGAAAATATTTCCTCTTTAATATAGGACACATAGTAATTCAGATGATGAAAACTCTAGTGACCTACCTCTGTTTTCCATCTAGATAAGTGACTGGACAGTATCCCTGCATTTCAGCCTTTACAGGGAATAAGGCCTTCACTTCTGCTGCAGTCAGTTTCTTTGGCAGCATATGTGGGGGTGGGAGAGGGCAAGATGCCAGTGATGATACATAAACCTCTGGGCTGCTCAAGAATTTCTGTAGAAAAATAAATGTTTTTTATCATGAAAGAAGCACTGTAGGACTGTTAATCAAACTCCAGAGGACTGGCTCACACCATGTAGATATCTGTTTTTCTTACAATGCAACAGTGTGTTGGCATTGCTGTTGCTCTTGGGTAATTTCTTTTCCAACCTGCTCTCAGCTGAAGTGGTCACTACCCACCCGCCATCCATCAGTATCTACAGCTAGCATAAGCCACTTTCTAACTCAGTCTCCCCACAACAGCTAGAGAAGGGAGAAAGTTACTGCTTTCAAATTAATGTTTGATCTGTGACAATTTGTAAGACAAGCTTGAGTTTAATGGTGTCTGTGCTGTATTTTGTCTGCCCAGACATTTGATAGAAGAAGCATGCAGAACAAAAGCTTGAATGCTAACAACAGTGGTCTAATTCTAGTTGCATATTACTTATTTCTGTATGGAATCAAAGAACCTAAGCAACAATGTTTTCTCTCCCCATAATCCCCTCCTTTTTGACCTGCTTTTTGACACGCACTTCCAGTTCTTCCTGTGAAGCCATTCTGTAATAGCGCCCTTGAAATTCTGCAGCAAACTCCAGTGAGGGGGTTACAGAGCAGTCAATCAGTTCACCTTTCTCTGCAAGGCTGACAGGACAGTAATGTCCACACTCCCCCAGCTGCTCCTGCAGTTCCTTGGGAGTGATACATAAATCAGCAATGCTGGCTGCTTTTCCTATAAATGAGAGCAATTAATGATAAGTTTTATTTATGAGAGACTTAGAAACATCAAACAGTTCTACTCAGGAATGCTACAGTCTAGAAGGTAATTCATAATTTGAAAATTATAAGAAATAATGAGAACTAAACCAGCAATTTGATAATAAAATTAAGTTGTAACTCATTTGGCAATTAGTTTTAATAACATCTTTGTAGCATTTAAGAAATATAATAATTATTAATGATGTGGGATACTCTGCATGTTCAGCTTATTATTCTGTTCTTATTTATGATTTATTGTTTCACTCATTTGTGTTACTAAGGGACATTTCAGCGATTATTTTATTTCTTTACATTCGTGAAAAATAGTGCGAAGTGTGATGAAAGCCTCCCCTTTATTCATCCATATCTGGCAAATGCTACAGTCTATCTGGAGGAAATATATTCAAAATCTTGAATAAAATGTCATCTCAAACCCAAACTACTTTAAAATTGTGCTTTTTCAAGCTCAGTGCAGGAGGATATAAAATAAGGAAATATATTTGCCCTTCAGAGGAATTCTAGTTAAATAGCACAGACATGTTTAAAATGCTTATTTAGTCCTGACCAGTGCTGACACACAAAAAATCCACTGGGGACTGTGCCATTTTAGAATAAAGTGGTCTTCTTCCCAAACCACAGAAATTACCTCAGATGGCATATTTAAGCTTATTTCTAGATTTTAAACTAACATTATGCCTCTCCCTTCACTAACACTAAAGTGAAGCTGCAAGTTAGAATTCCCCTTGTACCTTTGGGGTGCTCTTCGTAATTTACCACCCAGTGCTGCTGGATCTAACAAGGACCAAGGACTCTGACTTCCTTTAGCAGATTTCTGTTACCCTGTTCTTTGGAGGATGGCCTCAGATTGCCCTGTAGTTGGCTTTGTCTTCACTCTTTTCAAGAGATCTCTTCAAGATCTCTGTAGATGAGATCAAATTTAAGGGTATGTATGTGCCCAAGAATTAGCCTCATCCAAAGAAAGGTGAAGTTGTCATGCACATAGTACATTACAGCCTTTTTTTTTTTTTTAATGAAACAAATATTCTGGGAATATTCTTTGTTTTTCTTTTACCTTCTTTTCTTCTTTCCAGGTATATCTGTATTTTTTTAACAACCACCTGAACTTCCTGCAGAACAGTTTTCCAGACCTTCCATTTGCTATAGTTGGCATCAATCACACACCAGTTCTGATGCTCCTTCATATAATAAGTTCTAATATCATCAATGTGCTGTTTATAGCAGGAATTTTTAATAGCTAGAATCTGTGGGCTGTCATGTTCAGGATAGAGAGGTCTAAAGAAAATGAAAAATAACAGTGATTTAAATGTGAAGATTAGATAATTTCATGTGTAAATTCTAGAGTTCACTCTAAGTTCCTTTTTACAAAGTTTTGCTTATTTGACACTGTAGAACATATTTGACAATACAAATTTCTTATTAAGAATACTACCAGCCACATGTGAAAAGCTGTATACTTATGATCAGACAGTTCTGCTCAAAAACAAAGAACAAAACTTCTTCTATTCATGTCCCAAGTACAACTCAGTAATTATTTTGCAAAGGATTTGGAATGTATCAACACATATTACCTGACACACACTACAAACACACCATTAAATGGTACCTTGATATCACACACTTGATTTGTACTTAAGCCTATGAAATATAATTAGTTTGGTATTTAAAATGAAGTTTAAAGTAAATACTTTCAAAAACACATCATTGATTTAATTTTTTTGCAATGCAAATTGTCTTTAGTCTTTTAGTAAACCATTTAACATTGTACTGATTACTTGATAAAAAGAAAGAGACAAAAAAAATAAAGGACAAAATGAAAGAGGCATGCAATAATACCCCAAGCTATCTGGAACTTCTTAGAAACACTTCCTTTAATGAGAAACAGGTTCTTATACAATTTAATTTTAAGGTGAGTGTTCTGTTCTTTTTCATTCTCTGTCTGCTTATAAACTACTTACTGTTCTTCCTCAAAAATAACCAACGGCTCTTTAAACAAAATATTTATCTTCTCAGAAAATCAAAGAAGGGAATGAACTGAATTGAAAGGTTTAGAACTCCTGATTTCTGTACATTACTAAATATGCATTATTTCCATATTTTAAAAAGAACTCTAAGTTTTTAAAAGAGAGATTATTAGATGAAGTATCAATATATTTTATGATAATAATTGATGAAAAACAAATTTCAGCAGCAGAGAGAAGTGGTAACATTTCTGATGTAGAACTTCATAAAACCAGTTAAACTAAGCAGTGGGTGCACTGCACTGCACATTTGTAATCGCAGTCATGCAATTGAGGGATCTGGCCAGAGCATGCCCCAAACACCTTACATCCCTGTTTCTGGTCTATGGAAATCAAAGCATTAGAAAGGAGAGGGACTGGTTGCCATGTTTTTCATATGTGGAGTTCAGAGACAGCTGAGTTATGCTCCAGGTTAGATACAACCCCTCGGTATAGCACTAAGGCACATAAACAGAGGTGTTACAATGTAGTGTAGAAAATAAAAAAGATTCTGTCAGGGAGGATCAATACCGGTTTGTGCTTTCCTTATCCAACAGGGCTCTTCTGAACACTTCCTTTGTATCCATATCTAATTCAAAGATTTTCGCTGGAATTATCTTAGTTGATTCCAAGAGATTGACGTGATTTCTCGTTAGAGGATATCCATCAATTACAAATCTGCATAGAAACAGAAAACTAGCTTTCCTAAGAAGCAAGTTTGCAATCAATCAGTACATCTATGTATATTTCTAGTACATTTTTCATGGAGACAGAAGTCTGCACCCATGCAATGAAGTTATTGCTGCTCACACTTGATGGGCACATTCTTCACTCCTAAGAATTTACAACCAAATGAAAAAAAAGTAGGTAGAAGAAGAAATAGTAATGAGAAAAAGAAATGCACAAAGGGCAAAAGGTAAGTGGATGGCTGTGACTTATAAAAATGGTGTACTTTAAAATTCTGGCACATCAATCCTTCAGAAACATCATTTTAACATGAGAAGTCTCCATGTGGATTGGGAGGAGCAGTTTTTAAAGTGGTAAGTAAAATTATTTACTACAATATTTGAAGAGTTTTTAAAATCCTGTTAAAGAAGTGCTTTTCACATATTAGGCAATAATGGAACAAAATATACTGAAACAATATTCCAGGATTTAACATGAAAGAGAAGCTTAAAGAATTCTGATCTCAAGCACAAATAATTTTCAAAGATTATTGCAGAATTGCCTTTTTATGTAAGAATTCTCCTTTTTGGGGAAAGAAGTTGAATGTCATGAAATACTGATGATAAAGATTTTTAAGTCTATCCAGTTTCAAAGGTGTTTCCGTGGTGGAGAAAGAGCCTAGAATCACATATGAATGAGGTGGAAAGACTCACTGGTTTCAGTTCCTCCTTAATAACTTCAGTTGTTAAGAAAACCAGGAAAAAAAAAACTTTAGCTATGAACCAGCCTGGCTGATCAAAGAGAATCAGGTGTGTCCAGGTTGGTTCTGGAGTTGGTGTAAGAGAAACCAAATGGTAGTTCTCAAAAGACAGTAGGAGATACTGGCTTGTTGACTGAAAAAAAGTAACTGTCATAAAGTATATTACTCCTATTTACTGCAATGCAGTTACTTGAAAATGGCAGAAAATTATGCTTCAGTCTCATTGCCCAGAGCAATTGTAAAAAATCTCCTTTTGTACAGATTATTTTCTTAATGCAGAAACCACTGATGTGTTTTAGTGAAATTGCTTCACAGAGCTAACAGGGGAATCCATGCCTGTGAAGGCACTGGCACGTCTCGGAGAAACCCCCAAAACCCCTACAAGACTCTTCTCACCCGGTGGCATTATCCACGTGGTTTAACAGAATCATATCTAGAGCCTGGATGGCCAATTCATCAGGGACGGTGAGTCCTTGGAGAAGCTGGGACTGTATCTTGAGTGCCAACTCGCTCTCTGGCCGCTTGCTTATCACAAACTGGATGGCATCTCCTAAGGACAGGCGCAGGAACCCATAGGCACTCACAAGTCTCTGGGCAACTGCAAAATAGTTTGATTTCAAGTCACAACTTTTAAGGTAAGCAACATCACAATCTGGCATATGCACAGAGCACGCTGACACTATTCAATTTAGCACAAACCTCAGCAGATATTGTCCATATTATTTAGAATGTGTTAGAAAATATGCCTCTATTGCTGCTCCTCTTACAGAACAACCTATCAGTTACATCATTTATCCAGGAAACAGGGAGTATGGCAAATTTTCATCCTAAATATGAGATAATTTGAACCTGTCTTTTTTCTTGCTAACATCCTATTCTAATCAATAACTAGGGTTCAAAATTAATTTCCTCCTCCTCCAGTAAAAGGCAGAAAAGTGTGGATTGACAGAGTCATGGAGGAGGAAGGGGATGGGAGAAGGATGGAAATCTTGGGGGTTTTTTTGATCTAGAATTTGAAAACAGACTGGAGAGTGGGGAGTTTGAGGTCCCCATCCTTGATCCTAGGACTGTTTTTTCATTTTAAATTAGCTAATGTTGACTGAAAATGTAAGAAACAATTAGAAAATAATAGTAAAAAATACAAGGGGTATAAATAGTTCAAGTCCAGTTTTTCTAAATGCAAGTACACATCACTAACATCTTAAGGACCTGGGATAAAATTCAGATGGACAATGCATAAGATCCAGACTGTCAAACGAGACACTAGAAAACGTAACTAAAAGAATCTGTGCCTAGCAAGAAAAGCAGGAAGACCAACAGTATTAATGGTTTAAGATTTTTTTAATAACAGTAAGGACAGATACAGCTTCTGTCATTAAAAAGTGGTTTTTTTAATATGTAACTGCTCATACCTGTAGTCTTTCCAGATTTTGGAAGTCCCACAATTGCAATCTTTACTGGCACAGAAAGCTTAGGTTTTGGCTGACAAATGTATTTGATGGGATTTGTCATAAATGTTTCTTTATTTTCTTTACTTGAAAAGAAATAAATATATTGTCGATGGATTACTGGAAAGACTGCGCTTCCCTGCTGTGGCTTGATCACATCTCCTTGGCTTAACTGTGTAACATACAAAAATGATAATCAGTTAATTAGATTTGACAAAGCCTCTTCTTCCTCCATACCAGAGCAGTGGCTTTATTGGCAGGTCACATGAGAAAAAGCATCAAAGCATTTTGAAATTCACATATATGGACATAATATTTTGCTCAAATCTGAGAAACTTCTATACCTACACTTCTTGTTCAAAAAGATGAAATAAACATTGAAAACAGAAAGAATACTTGCTATTTCCAGTAGGTGGTACCATAACACTTTATGTCTGTCAAGATAGTGTAGTCAGAGAAAATTACCATAATAGTTTTTTGAATTTTCAAAGAATAAAGAGAATCATTTTATTCCTCAGCAAAATAAACTCACCTGCCTGCCTGCCTGCCAATAGAAAATACACTGAGAATATTGTATTCACCAGAAGTAGTGCACAAATGAAGAAGATATACAAAGATATCAATACTTACATTATGGTCAAGTGAAAAATCACAACAAGATAAGCGGAAAAAGTTCTTGGCAAAATACATGCACCACTGATGAAATCTTTTCAAACACATCACACAGCTCACTAAAAAGTCTGCAATGCTGATGGATCACTGACATGTAAGAGATGCAGCTGACAGAAACAGCCATTGAAGTAATGCCAGATTAATTCCTTGTACTACTCTTTTCTATGGAAATACTTAGTCATGTACCTATTGCAGCCCGTCTTGGAAGAACTGTCTTAAAGTGCCAATAAAAGATGCTTTAAAACAAAATGTAGAAAAACAATATGTAGAAAAAAATTCCCCAGACCAGATGGCATTTACCTTATTATTCTAAAGGAATTCAGAAGTGTAATTCCGAGTAATGTGTAACACTGACCTTCCTTCAACAAAAAAAGGAAGGTGGAGAAAATTAGCATTTTTTAAATAGTTTTTTCCTCCAACATAGAACCTGGCTGTCCAATAAAAATAGTCTAGTAAATCTCTGTATTGAGCAAACTGAAATACATTAAGAAAAAAACCCAGTAGCTACATGCATACATATCAAATAATGGGGAAGAGCCAACTCAGCTTTTTGTGAAGGAAAATCATACCTCACAAAATCTATTACTATTCTTTGATGGAGTCAGTAAGGTTGGTCTGGTTATTACAGCTAGAGATGGGTATGTTCTACTGTGTGGCACTGTCCTGCCAGACTCTCCTCATATCCTTAGGCTCCTATTCCTGCATCAAATCATTTCAGGTTGCTTGCCCTCAATTTAGGGGATTTCATGAGTCTGTTCTACTGCATATCTGCTTTCATTCTTCACTCAGCTCATAATATTTATTCTCTGTTTATCTAATCAGTTGCATAACTGCTTCCCCTCCCCCCCCAAATTTAATCTCAGAGTAACTGGCCTCAATCCTTTTCCCCCAAAACTTCCAGTCTGTAATCAATTTCATAATTTTTATTATTATCCTAAAATGCCCTCAAAATGATCCTATTTCCCTTTCATTTTTAACAGCTTGTACATTTTCCCTGTCAGCACACCACTCTTATTTTATCCAATAGCTTCTTTCTATGACTAAGAAGTCTATGACTTCTTCGAACTGAATTGTACTTTTTGGTTGGTAAAAAACACTGTATAAAACAAAGGAATAAAGTGGATAAATGGAATACAAAAAGGTAGTGAAATCTGACAGAATGAAGTGCAAGGACTAGGGTGTAGAGACTAATTGCAATTAAACATATAAACTGTGGTTCAGTAGTTGGAAATTACATAAGTGTAGACATATCTACTCCTACTAGTATGTACCTAGATTATCAGATGTCAATTGATGCAGCCATGAAAATGAAGGAAGATTCTGATCCTAAGGTTAAAGAGAGACAAATGTGATCTGGAACAGGTGAAAACCCAACATGATGCTGTATAAAAGGAAGTAAAATGGTTTGATTAATTGGCATAGTAAAATGAAGGCCAGAGTATGTTTCCTTCAGGGCCTTCGTGCTTTCTGTATGTTGTTCACTGGACTTTTTAAAAATGAACCTTCCTTTTTAATTTTTTATTTACTCACAATTCAATCTGCTTTTATTTCTAGCATTAAACGAAAATAATTACCTGTGAACATTTCATTTCCTACCTTGGGGATAGTGATGAGTATTTTCTGACCTCAACTTTCCAGATTCTCTAGTAAAATACCATGAAAATAAATGGTTCTTCTTCAAAAGTTTTAAATTTCAGCAATAATTATTTCTAATGAATTAAGTACATCTAACATTTTTTGCCACTACTAGGTTTGATGGACTGTTATGTGTGTGGCTTCTTACAAATTCAAATTCCAAATCCTTTCAGTTTGTTCTCACTACTATCAGAAGATTTTAAGACCTGCTCCGTTGACCTGTGTTTTGTGTACCATTAAGAGTTAGGTATTTCTTTCTGATTCAATGCCACCTTTAATCATGTCACCAACGATAGTGTTTTTTACTAATTTTACAAATGCCTATCAGCTTTAAATTAGCTGTAACACTGAAAAGACCAACACCTTTTATAATTATTTTATTGTTCTTTATATTATTTTTATTATTTTATTACTAATGCTTGCTGTATTTTTGTGTATATTCAGTGGTGTAATTTTGATACAGTAATGTCATTTTCATTAAATATTTCTGGTATTCATTGCTACTGATGCTATGTTGCTATGTCTGATAACATCTTGTTAATATGAAATACATTTTTTAAAGTGTCAACTCTTGAAAGCATTATTCAGCCATTTAAGAACCTTACCTTGACTGGATCCCACTGACCGAAAGAACTTAGTAATTTATATGAGTAAACTAGCATCTTCTGTGCAAGTGGCAAACTTATTGGGTAACATTTCTCAAAAATGCTCCTGCGGTTTTCCACTAGAGATTTCAGCTTGCTGTATATTTGGTAGCACACGACGCGAGGCTTCCGTCCTCCATTGATCACAACTGATGGTATTAATAAGCTTTCCAATTCTTCCTAGTTAGGAAAACATAATGAAACCTTAGACTCATAAATGCAATCGGATTTTTAATAAAGACTGTCAGCAAGATTTTCTGTGAACTATCAAGGATTTCCTAAACATGTTCTCAGTCAACATCAATCAGCAAACTTTGATGGGAATTGGTCTTCCTGCCCACTGAGTTTAAACTCCTGGATTAGATGTCCCACTTCTACAATATTGTATTATTATCTGGTTTTGTAAACCTCTCTGGTCGAGCTTCTTCTAAATCATGACTAGTTTCTTTCTGAAGAGAGATACTTAGTAGATAATAAACAAATGTTACCAATCTACCTACAGCTTTAAATGCGGTCTGAGCCTTGCAGGTATCTGCTGTTAGATGAGGCTACCTCACCATAGGAAATAGCACTAATTTCAAGAAAATTATGTTACTAGGTGTGGGAATGGTGCCAAACATCTGGCATCTTAACCAAGATTAGATTTGGACTTTTTCTTTACATTTGGTTTCATCACCACAGCTAGGAACTGTATTAAAAATAGTAAGAATTTCGCCTCAAAAATTATTTTTAAATACTGCTCTTACATTCACAACTCTCTAGGTTGGTTGCTTGTGTCAACTGACCTACCAAAAATGAAATGACACCTAGACTGAATAGGTCTACCCAAAAGCTTCCTTTTTTTTTTTTTCTCTACTATATTAGTCATATAAATTACATACTCTTTAAAGTCTATACCTGCTCAATATAGCCTTCATCTTGTTCACAAATTTAGGTCATGAGTACATCAGCATGGTTATTTAAGGCACTATAAATTTTAAATGTGAAAAATAAATATGGAAATTCTTTTTCATGTGATCATGTAATTTAACAAAATAAGCAGTATCAGTACCTTCACAATTTGCAGTCTTTCTACTTCTGATTCAAAGGTCTCTGAAATTTCATTTTGCATATGCTCAACAACATCTTCTTCATTTTCTTCTTCTTCTGGTTCTTCCTCTTCTTCTTCTAAAAACTCTTCTGCAAGTATAGCATCAATATCTTCATCCTCCTCTCCCTCCTCAGTAGGTTCATCATTATCCTGATTTGCTAAAGCCTATAAGACAAAATATTTTGTTGTTTCATGTCTATGATACAGATATTTTAAAGGAACACATGGTATTCTTGTCTCTTTTAGAATTAAAAAAGCCATTAATTCAACAAAACCTAATTTTGGGATATCCTTTATCAAATGCAAAAAATCAAGTGAATTCTAGAATCTTATTTCAGAAGAAAATACAGCAGCATTGCACAGTGCATACAGTGAAGCATCATACCAGTTTCAAGAGTACTCAAAAAACCTGAAGAGCTACACTGCAGTTTTGATAAGAGGAGTGATTTTTCATACATGGTATTGTAGTTTGACAGGACTTTGTTATAACCAAGCATGTTTGATGAAAATGTACATGACAGAATATCATGAGCAGTTAAGTAGTACATGAATGCATTTATAAATATATTATGTAATTGACTTGGGGCAGAAATCCTGGTACAGTCCTATTCTAGATCAACCTTGGATTTGACAGTGTACTTAAAAGACACATGCCTAATTTCAATTAGAGGGGCTATTCATATGCTTACAAATCAGATATATTAAACACATTCATAAGTATTTTCCTGAATTGAAGCACATATGGAGAATTCTTTTAAAATAGTTTTTAGTCATTATGAATCCATAGTTTCTAAAGCAATTCAAACATAATATAAAATTAGTTTTGAAAGTCAATGTTTCTTTCAGTCTATCACAATTACTGTTCTACATTGTGCTGAAGTCTGTGGCTACAAGCTTTAGAAATTTCTGTGGTATGAACACAAGTGCTTCTATTTAAAAACTGTCTTATTACATTGTTTCTTACCTCCTGCTTCTTTTGTTGTTGCTGTGCTAAAAGTTCTTCCCTTCTTCTGGCAATCTTCTCATTCTGTTAGTGAAAAAAAAGATAAAAGAAGACTGATGATACTTCCCAATAAAAGCTCCCCTCTGAAACTTAGTAATGTGTCCTATAATTAACACTGTCCTTTCCACCTTAAAATTCTCTTTCAGTTGGTTCATTGTTAAAAAAATACCACCTAAAGTTTGAAATGTTGCAGACTGGATAGACCTCTCTACTAGGCAAGCATGTAAGTGTATTTTAGAAAAACTAATTTGACAATTACTGAGATTGAAAACAAATAAAAAAGACTGTGATTCTTATCACACTGAAAATATAGTAATAGGTTTATTGGTAAACTACAGAGTTTCTAAATTTATAGGTGGTTTCTGCCATTTGGCAAAGGGGTGACTGAGTATGGTAATAAATGTGCGGTGTTCCCTTTGATTGTTTAGGGATATTGATGGTATTGTATGAGTCTTGTCCCAAATTCCGTTGTCCTAACTTCCTGTGTGTCAGCTGCTCTATAGTAATTATGCTCAGACCTTTTCTGATATGACATGTGAAGTATTTTATCTCACTTTTATAGAAAGTGAGGAAGCTTGAATATTTTACATGTGCCAATTGTAAATGTCTGCACAGGAGCTTCAGATTGCCTCAACCAACTTGTAACCTGTTCAACAGGTAGGCACAGCTTCATTTGAACAGGACACAGAGCAGCTGCAACAGCACCGAGAGTGTGGCTTAGAGTTACTACATTCCTGTGCAGAGTACCACAGCTGGGAACACAGACACTCTCCCCATATGGTAGTGAAGTCAGCCTATGGGAGGTGCTGATCAACTCAACAGCACATGCTCAGGAATCTGAGATGCAACAATACTACAGTGCATCAACTGTCTATTTGAATTTTTTATTGCCATATTCACTCCCTCCATTGACTTGCCGTTTTTTCCTGGACTTGCCATTTTTCTGGCAGCACAGCTACTTTTCTTGGGCTGTGAGATACCCAAACTCCTGCATATAATAATTGCATAGAAGAGGAAAGGAGCCCTACATTATTTTTGGTTTCTATGGTAAGCCTAGAACTGTTGTGAATGTATAGGACTGTGTCTCTTGGCTCCAATATCTGTTCCTCTGTGTGTTCTTCACAGCTTTGGAAGTTTCAGAAACTGTGTTCAGACCCCTCCTGTGGAAACAACAACAACAAAAAAACGACATAGGGCTGAAAACTTACCCTTTCTTTTGCTTTAAGTTCCTTCAGCATCCTTTTATATTCCTTTTTTTTACGTCTTCTGTCTTTCCATTTTTTCAGACGTGGAGGAAAAAGACGGTTAAGAATGTTACCTTCTTCTACTTGAATATAAACTGCAACATCAGGACAGAGTCCTTTTTCTGACAAATATCTGACTTCATCTGAAGTACGAGGGAAGCCATCCAGTATAAAGCCTGTGGACCTAATTGGAAAATAAGATATTTATCATTACACAGTGTAGCTTAAAGTGAAACATAGTGAACATGTAATTATTTTGAAAAAAAAAATCAAACACAAACCCTCCCGTATTAAATGCGTATGTTAGGAGTAAAATTTTTAAAATACTTTCAGCTAGTTTCTTTTGACAATGTAAAACTGATATTTTTGCTGTGTATTTTAATTGATGTACTTACAAATTAGTTTCTTCTGAGGTTTTAATGTGTAATGCTTAAATACTTTAAAATAACTTAAAAAAACCCAAAACTAATTGTGTCCTCAGACTTGCTTGTGTAACTCTAGAAACAAGACTTCTTAGGCACTAGTCTCAAAAAATAGAAGGTGCCCTAAACACTTTTCTGGTAACAACTCTCAAAGAAAGCTTGTGCCTGAAAATTTATGTTTCTTCTGTAGTATAGGATGAGAAATTTGCCACTCAGCACGATATATTTCTCTTCCTGCAGATGTTAAAAACAAGTCAGTTATACCTGGAAAACTCTATGGCTTACTGGAGCTCTTACAATTTCAAATTAGACAAGTAGTTATGTGAGGATGAATGTTGTGTTGATAAGAAGCTAACATTTATATCTATTTACTTTAGACTGTAATAGAATATATTGTAAAATGGCAGAAAACCAAAGAAGCTGAAGTGGAGGGAAGAACAGGTAGCCCTGGAAGCTGTGGGGAAGAAAAGTACAACACAGCATAGTTTAGTAGTGTAATGCATTGTGATGTGATCTAATACAATACAATATAATCTAATACATTATAATATGACAATATTATGCATAATCCTAGGTTATTTTTTTGTCTTGGTGCATTCTTTTTTTCCTAGAACTGATCTCCCTGTTTTTACGCTGTGTAGAGAAACATTGTCCCCTATCTGCAGTCAAGACAAAAATTATATAAAAATATAAAAGGTTTGTTTTCATACCTATGCTGTAAACCCACGAAAACTACCCAGCTATTTAGGAGATTTAATCCAATTTAGGCGTGCCAAGTACTTTCATCCAATATAATTCATGCGCAGCATATGAAACATGGTATTACTGTCAAAATACCAATTAAAATAACACAACAAAACCAAGAGTGACAGGTAGGTCGTTACCCATAAAAAGTACAAGAGCACTGAAGAGTTATTTACGATTGTGGACACAATGGATGATATGCTTCCTAAAATTAATTAAAGAGAGAATCTAGTTACAGTTACCGGAATGGCTCCTTCTTCCACCAGTCAAGAACAATATTATCAAGGACTTCTGGAGGCAGTTCTGTGTTATCCATTAGATTTGCTTTGATTGTCTCTTCCTCCTCAGTTAATTCTACTTCCTTTATGTAGATAAAATCCA
>VWZN01011516.1:184730-210110 GCA_013396955.1 Regulus satrapa | reverse complement strand
CGGCCCGGGGGTGCCCCCCGTGCTCCCGTTCATCCTGGAGGGGGCTGACGGGGCTGGGACAGCGCCTACTCACCCGTTCTGTCGACCTGCAGAAACAGCTTTTAACAACAACAACAACAACAAAAAAAAAATCGGTTTGATAGATTTCTCGTCTCTTTCTCGCTTCTTTCTCGTCTCTTTCTCTTTCCTCGTTATCTTTTGCCAGGCAAGAACGAGTAATTATCCCATTGTGGCTTGTACAGGTGTATTGTAGGTTTGCTTAAGTCATGTGTAATTGTTTATGTCTTGGTAGTAGTTTAAAGAGTAATCTGATCCATACGTGTCTGACCTTATAAACAGTCTGTTTGTGGCTAAGTTAAAAAAAAAAAAACCAAACTATTTATAATTTTCTGCTTAGGAATTTTAATTTTAAAAATCTCTTCATTGTGACTAAAGGCAATAACTGTAATAAGAAAGTGGTAGTGCTTGCTTTGCCCTTCATTGCATAAGGTAGCTGATGACTTGTAATACTTTTGTCCACTGTCTATTAAATCTCTTCTGATTTGTAATGCTGTGCCGATTCTTATCTCTGCCCTTCGGAGTCACCAGAATGAAAGACTGATGGCTTACACTCAGTGCCTGTTTTTGGAGGATAGCATCAGCATCTCCAAGCTCGAGAGGCTGCTCCTCCTGCCTTCAGCCTCTTGGTGTTCAAATCAATTTCTAGGGCTCTGTCACTCACCCAGACTATTCACAGGGGCTGTTCTATATGAAAACAGTGGAGGAATTCCCTGGCCTGGCCTTTTTCTGGCTGGTAGCCATGGCAGAAACTCTTGAGGGCAGATGCTTTCCTCTCCAGTCCAGCAGCTCTTGCCAAGGAGATGAGACAGCCTGGCCTCCTGGCTATGGTGACCCATAGTATCCTCTTGCCAGCCTACTGTTGTCTTCGAGAACAGATTTAATGGCTTCACTTTTTATTTCGTAATAAGAACTAAATTGCTGTAATTATAGCTGGAGTCCTGGTAAGTTGCTTTATTGAGATTTGTGGCTACAGGGCCTGTAGGATTAATTATCAGACACAATTGACTAAGGAGGTTTCCTGTTTCACTGTTGGTGAACCTTTACCTCAGTGATTCTCTCCAGTGATTGGCAGTTGTCACTATTCAGTATTGTGTAGTTTGACAAGAATTCTGAGTAGATTACTTCTTAGTTTGTTTTGGGGTTTTTTTAGACCTTCTGGGTTTTATTTAAATTCTTGTGGTTTCAGCAGTGCCTAAACTAGGTCTTGCAATTTGCAGGCTTGAAGTGCGAGTTTGCTTGCCACCTTATTCTTCCTGCCTTTCTTCTTTATTGTCAGTTCCTTGCAAATTTGGTTGAGGATCACAGATATGGTCCTTACTCAAATCATGCTTTTAGGAGCTTTAATTAGGTTGGCTTTGGCAGATGAGTTCCCATTCTGTTCCTGTTCATTCCCAGCTCCTTTTGTGTGAGCTGGGAATGCAGCTTCTGCAGCTTTTCTCAGCTGTCACAGAGGTGCTCAGGTGTCTGCTGACTGTACTTTACATCTTATATTGTTGAGCTTTCATCTCTTGAAGGACAGTGGACAGACAAGGCCAAAGGCTGAAACTATTTTTATAAACTTGGGATTGCCTTTTATTTTTACAGCCTATTCTTGATTCCAGATCTAAGGCCACACAGACTGGGAGGTTTTTGCTTCCTCAAGACATCTGCCGTGAAAGCAGGAAGTGCTTAAATCCTGCCTAAATCCTAATGCCTAGTTCTGTCATTGCTGTTCTTGCTGATAATCCCAAAGGTTAGCTTGATGCTGATACCAGTACTACAGGTACATGCATTTAGTTCCTCAGTTGGGATATTTGTGCTCTGGGCAGTGGTTGATATTTCCTACTGTCTGGATGATTGACTAGTGAAGGACAAAACATTGGAAGGGGTTCAAGGATTAGTGCAGAACCACCAGGCGCTGTTTTTCTTTTTTTAACTGATCCTACAAGGAGCCTGTCTGGCTGGGGCATTGAATGGTTCAGAACAGCTAAAATCATACGTGCTGATTTTCCAGTTGAAGTTGTTGAGCTTGGCTCTCTGCTTTTCTCTGTAAATGCCTGATTGATTCCTCTAAAACTTGTAGAGACCAAAATACGCTTTTCTCGCTTGGAAGAAATTGTTACTTATTTTATTGTGCTTTAATTGGGTAAAGAGAAAATACTTAATTTATTTTGTGTTTTGGGGTTTCAGTTTCAAATCAATGCTCACTACATTAAGCACCCATTCATTTACCTTCCTCTGTGTTTGTTGTTTTAATGGAAATTTTTATTCCAAATTTGTTCTGGATAGAAACCATTGCCAAAACTGAAGATCAAGTTAAAAAACCCTCAACCAAACCCAAACAAAAATCCCTCCTGTTTATCAGGTAGTTTGTTTTTGTTTTGGTTTGTTTGTTTGTTTTAATTTTAGTCACCTGTAACTTGTACCATGAATGAAACCTTCCCATAAACCTTCCCATAAAAATATTCAGCCTTTTATGGCACTATCCTGAGATGTTTCTCTTATCCTAATATGTTCAAAATGGACCTTGAAGGTGAGGATGGTGGTTGTGCAAAGGTGTGACTGTTTCGTTTTCTAAAGAAAAGGTACTGCTACAGATGTTTTTTAAGAACTATTGTATCTGAAAACAATGTTAATCCTATTTCTTGTTTGGTTTTTGCAGTACTTACAGCAGCAAGGTGTTCCGTGTTACCTTCCTGACTTTGGCTGTGTCTGTGGCCGTGCCACTGCTTGGAGTGACTGTTCTCCTGGATTGTCCTATAGACCCTCAGCCCATAAGGTAAATTATTGTTTTGCTTTGAAGCAAATGTTCTGGAAGCACAACTTCTCCTGTGTGCTCTGTTGTTTTGTTTCAGCAAACAAGAGTCAACAGTGCAAAGGTGGTTCTATCTGGATTGAGAAATTTGGGAGTGATTGCAATATTACCTACACTCAGTCTGTTTCTGAGCCATCTTGTGCAGTTATGTGTCCCTACTGATCATTGAAGGAGCTGAATTACTTTCTTTAATCATTAATATAGAAAATTATTTTCTGCTACCCAAGCTGTCAGTGCAGTTTCTAATTACAGACATGCACTCTTGCCTTCTGTGAGATAAGAACTGCATTTTCACTCAAGGCCAGTGAAAATGAAGTGCTCAAGCTACTGCAACACTTTTTGTAATATGCTTTATGTAAAGCATAATCAGGTGTGCAGGAGTTGGCAAAGTAGGAGAAAAAATGATCAAATGTGTTGATCAAGAATGTTTGCATTTTGTGCAAAGGATCACGTGGTCCTCCTGTTTTGTAGTTTGAAGGAGCCTCCCCTCCTGACGGGTGTTTTAGAGCCCAACACCAAGTTACGAAAAGCTGAACGGCTGTGGGAAAACCAGCTGGTTGGACCAGAGTCCATTGTCAATATTGGGGGTAAGCACTGACAAAGCCAGCTTTTAAAGAAGGCTCTTTAAACGCTGTTCCATTGGTAAGAGTTGGTTCACCAGTAGATCTCTTAGATAACAAACTCTGGGAGTTATTTTGAATATGCAGGTTTTCTAAAAGTAATTGTGTTGTGCAGAAAAACCCAGGTTCTTTGTACTGTTTTTCTCCTCATTCATGAGTTCAAAATAAATCTTGTTGTCGTATTAAAAATCCCTGTCTTCTAGTGTAGTCAGGGTGACTTACGTTTGGAGGAAGTGGTCCCATTTTTCACTTGGCTAGGTCTTAACTGGGAATTAATATTTAGAAACTACTACCTGCTCTTTTAAAGCTCATTTCTGCTGAGGGAGCTGAATTTTGTGGTGTTTGTCTTTGCTTTTATCACAGAAAACAAATCTCAGAGTGATAAATAGCATACTTACATTTTAATGCTGTTGCACCATATCATATCCCATATTCATAACTCCCTCATATTCCATATTAAGAGCTCTAAAAGCTTGGGCTCTTCTTGCAAGAAATCTAACCAACAGAGGTGCTATCCTGTACTTTTCTCTTGTGGCAGGTGGATTCTTCCCAAGTCACAAACCCATGCCACCTCTGAGCACTTTCTTAATGAGTTCCCTGTCCTTCTAATGCCATGATGTCCTCATAGTAGGAACCCAGCATAATGCAGGGGTTGTTTCTGGTGCCTCCTGAAGGAGGGGTAAGGCTAGGAACCACTCTTAACCCTTAGTGAAAGATCCTTCAGTGCAAGACGTGCTCAGTAGATGCCATATAATGAATTTTCCTTCTGCTTTATCTTCTAATTTATTAGTAAAATATTTTTAAGAAATTACATTACCCAGTGAGCTACTGTAAATTCTTTCCTGAGATTATACTTGTTTACCTATATCTGTTAAGAATGTGCTAAAGGGATTACCTGAAGCTATTGATTTTTTATGTTACCTGGTTTCATCAGTCTCATTGGAAACTCTTCATGGCAACTTTCCTGAAAGGGACAGCTGACCTATGAGTGAAGTAATTAACCTGACTGGGAATAAGTTTTCTGTGGATAAATATTGAAGTCTCCTTATTCCCTACTTCATGCTAGTAGAAGGATGTTTACCAGTATTGTTTTTGTGATCAACTTAATCACACAAGTTGTTTTTGCAGAGGTTCTGTTTACTGGGACAGCTGATGGGAAGATTATCAAAATTGAAGATGGGGAAATACAAACAGTAGCCAGAATTGGCCACGGTCCTTGTGGTAAGTGACAGCTCCTGAGCACAGTGTGCCAGAAAATGTGTGGGTCAGGGGCATGTGTTGGTTAAACTGTGTTGAGTCCAGATTGCATATCTTGCTCTGCAGAAATTTGTAGCAGAAATATTAATGTATCCGTGAAGTGTGAGTGAAAATATGTACATTGGAAGGAAGAGTGGAACAGAGGGCCAAAATAATGGAAATGGGTGGTTTTGATAGCAAATCAAGAGATATTTTGAAGTTCTTAGAAGTTCTTCATCTTCAAGGTGTTCTGAACTTCTTAGCTATTCAGGACTCAAATATCTCCTTGAATGTATCTAAATTCTTCAATTTAGGAATGCAAGGATAGTTTGAAGGACTACCAGGCCTTTACCACGGATGATGTACTGATGGAAAATTCTGCATCTTAACATTGGGTGAAGTACATCACAAATAACATTCCTTTTCACATTAATCCATCCAGAAAAAGCATCTGTCTTAAGAAAAAAAGGGCAGCAACCTGGTCTAATATTTGTGGAAGCTGAAGTCACCAAGATTCTGAGCTGAAGGGCCATTTCATAAAAACTGAGGACTTTTAAACAATTGTGAGTGAATGAACTCAAGCTAATTTGTGAGAAAGTGTCTTGGTTTAAAACAAATATACAAATGGGACACTCCAAAGTGAGTTATCTCTCCTTGTATTTTTAATCCTTCCTTTTTCATCAATAAGGAAAGATGAATGTGAGAAGATGTAAGAGAAAAAAATAGCAGTTTACTAAAAAATAAAATAGTAACAACCAAGATAACGGTAATAACCACTGGATACAAAGGTGCTGAATCCTGTTGACAAAGAAGAATCAACACAGCAACCAAGCCTCCATGATCACAGAACCCCTTCATCCTCCTAACAACAGCCACCAGGGAACAAGGACAAAACAGAGGAATCCTGGAGAACTGCTCCTGTCCAAAGCTAGTCAAATGCTGCCAATCCATCTGCTCCACACCACCTGACAGGCACGTTCCTGACAGTGGCAGCTGGAACTGGGTCAGTGGCTGGGACTGCTGGAAAGATGGGGTGGTGCTGATGGACCTATCCTGGGTGGCAGCAGCAAAAAAAGGTCTGAAGGAAGTGTCCTCCGTGGCCCAGAAACAAGGCTGCTCCTGGCAACAGCAGCATGTTACAGAACTCTCAAAAGCCTGGAGAAAAACAAACCTGCCAGGCTGTCTTTCACTGCCTTGACTAAGAGAACCTGCCCCAGGCAACTTCCTTTGCAGCCTGGCCAGAAAAAGCTGCAGCCTCTGCTCCAAAGCCCTAGGAAGAACAGAGGAGCTCCATATGCCTGTTCCCTCTCTTAAAGGGACCCCAGGTCACCTGCTTCTCTGAGTCTGGGGTAGAACACCCCAGTTCTTCTTCCAGCTCCTGGGTTCTAAATGGGCAGTGGTCATCTTGGGCGGGTTGGTGTAGGGAAGATACGGAATACAATGCACGTTTTTTTTTGGTTACCCAGGACAGAAAGATAGCAACTTACTTAGTGGTTTTTGAAAATAAATGTCACCTTCTCCATCTACAGAATTTTGCCTTGCGTTTTGTTGTACCTATTTCCCTTCCTCTGTTTGTAAGCACAGTGAGAGTTGTGGCTGCCCTTGCTTTAGCAGAGATCCTGCATTGGTCATGGTAGTTTTGTTTTCTCACTGCTAGATTGCAGTTATTTCTTGTGGAATTCTGCATTTCTTTCTGAACAAATTATTTGCTTTATTTAATGGAATTTCTGGAACTGAGTGAGGAAAACTGGTAGCAGCTTATTTATTGCAGAACCATCTCTATGGGAAGCCTAATGTCCATCTCAGCAATGCCTGGGGAGTCTGAGAAGCCTGGCTGGTGTTTGTTGGGATTGATAGGAGTTTTGTTTGTATTAATGATACAGAAGCTTGCCTAAGGTTGCTCAGCCCTGTGCTGATTACCAGTTAGAAATTAAGGTCAGGAATTGCTGCTGTCCCTATTAGCTCTCATTGACACGTTCATCTTTTATTCTATGTAATTTTATGTGGGTGCTCACATGATTAGACTCTGAGCTGATTTGGCAGGACTCTTGGCTGCCTGATAGTTAGAACAGCCTTGGTAGGACACCTGATAGGAAGCTGGATTAAGGTATGAATGTGGGTGGAGGTGGGTGTGAGGAGTCACTTTTGCCCTGCTCATTTCCATTGGACTTGAACAGCTTGGGAGAGGTGGGAAGGTTGTGCTGCCCTGTTTCTTTGGGGTCAGAGTGGTAATGGGGAGCCAGGATTTTAGTGCTTCTTGAATTGGGAAAGGGAAAGGCTGTAGCCATCTGCCTTCTCCAAAAATTTCTCTTGCTAATTTTTCAGACTGCTGATGTTCTGAAGTTCTTAGCTCTTCAGGACTCAAATATCTCCTTGAATTTATCTAAATTCTTCAGGTTTGCAGATTTTCCCTGCCTCTTCATATAGAAGCCGTCAATGTCTTTGTCTTGAGAAACAAGCTGTTTCATGACAATGTTGGGCCTTTCCAGAAAAAAGAAAGGATTTTTGAAATTAAAATTTATTTAATTAAGAAAAAAAACCCCAACACCCCCAAAACCTGCAGTAAAACTGATTTTTTCTGGGAAGAAGCATTTTGTTAAATCAGATTTTCTGATTTTACCCCAACTTGGGCAGCTGTTAGTTACTAGCCAGGCAGATTCTATGATTATCTTTAGACTGGTGAAAATATGGCATGGAGATATCTGCTTCACTCCCACCTACTCCCACTTTCTTTAATGAATGTATGTGCCCTATGTGTGCCATAGTTTTTATAAGCCACAGTTTGAAGCACAGGTCACTTGTGCAAGCAAAGGAAAAAAAGAAATCTCAAATATTTAATTCACTGTTTTCCATCAGTCAGTGATGTCTCACTGCTTCTCAGGAAGCATGGCTGCAGAATATGTAGAGTTTGTTTTGGAAGGCAGATATAAATAATAATTGCTTCCCCTTCCTCCTCCTTTTTCTTAGCTTTCATATCTCAGCTGACACCATATGGCATTGAATATACCTTTGATCAGTTTGGGCCAGTTGTCCTGGCTGTGTCACCTCCCAGGATCTTGCCCACCCCCAGCCTTCTGGAGGGGGGAATGTTGGAGAGAACATTGACGAGAACATTGAGCCAGCCCAGCTCAGCAGTACCCAAAACTCTTTTTTAGCTGCCTGTGCAAAGCACAGCACTGGGAGGGCTCTTCATCTCAGCCAGACCCAACACACCTGTGTAGATACCCTGAATACTTCTTATTTATTTCTGTTTGTAAAACCATTTTAAAATTGTTTCCTAAGGAGGCTATGAAAATGAGCCAACATGTGGAAGACCACTTGGCATGCGAGTGGGGCCAAATAACACCCTGTTTGTGGCAGATGCTTATTATGGACTCTATGAAGTTGATCCTGATACAGGTATGACTTTCCTGCTCCAAAGTTTTCTTCCACTGACAAATCTGGGCTTCATTTGCAGTTTTGCCAGACGTTGCAGGCAAAACAATGCCTGTCGTTTTTATAAAGTGATTTGAAGCTGTCTGGATGAAATGAGTCATGCAAAAACTTGATATTTATTTTCCTGTAGTAATCACTTCCTCTCTGTATCTGGCTGTCTGGATCAGAGCTATCAGTGACTTATGTTCTGGCACTACATGGTTTTTGTTGTTAAAATTGGTATCCCAGGATCCATGAATAGAACTCTGTTGTAGCTGTTTTGGTTTTCATAAAAGGAAAGGAAAAAGATTGATACTTAAAACCTTTTGTCATGTTTTTTGTACTTTTGTTTCTGCCTTGATCTCACTGTGGTAGTGAAAAGCTCTTCACTTTCCTGTAACCCAAATCTACACAAAGTGTAGAGAGATGCATTTTGGTGTGGCTACACAATGTGTCTTTTTATTCTTTTCTTCTTTTTGCAACCAGGTGAAACTAAGATGCTTGTGTCAACCAAAACACTGATAGAAGGCCAGAAGTTGTCATTTGTAAATGACCTTACAGTGACCAGGGATGGAAGGAAGATCTACTTTACTGACTCCAGCAGTAAATGGCAAAGACAAGACTACTTGTTCCTGGTTATGGAAGGCACAGATGATGGGCGGCAAGTATCTCCTTTCCAAGGCATTTGACTTGCTGTAAACTCAGTTATAGGAGTGGATTTCACCACTTCCTTGATCTTCACATTTTTTCTCTTTATAAACCTACCTTTGCAAATGCTGCACTGCACAGGGGAGGATGAGGGAATTGTGTGGGTGTTGCTAATGAGACCTGCAGCAAAATAAATGAGATTCCCCTTTGCCCTTCAAGACGACTGGCATGGAATGTGTTTTAAAAATGAAGGTGTTAGCATTATGTTCAACCCAAATCCTTCATGAATCCTGCCAGTCTCAAGTGCCTTGTTATTTCTCTTGTGTTCATAAACAAATGCTTCCTGGCTATTCTGCCTTCTCAACTTAAATGTGGTGCATGTGAGTAAAGATGGAATGCCTGAAGAAGGAAACACAGTTGCATAAATATTCATATTCACTCAAAAATGGTTTATTTTCAGACTCCTTGAATATGACACAGTGACAAAAGAAGTGAAAGTCTTAATGGTGGGGCTGAGGTTTCCCAATGGTGTGCAGCTCTCTCCTGCAGAAGACTTTGTCCTGGTGCAGGAGACAACCATGGCTAGAATCAGAAGGTGAGTATGACTTTGGAATTATTATAATCTGTCTAAGGATTGTTTAAATAAATGAACAGAATGACAAAATAATGCTTTTATGCCTAGTTAAAAATTACAAAGAAGGTGACCTTCCTCAAGACTTAATTTTAATTTTATTTTATTTTTTTATCATGGGTTCCTTAAGCACAGTGGAATGAGCTGACTCTTATTTCCTGGGGAGAAGTGTGTGGCAGTGCTGTATTTCTCTGTACCAAAATAATGAGGAAATTTTTGTTTTTAAATCCTGGTACTCCCATTTATTATTGAAACTGATTGAATTAAGATGTTCTAATCTATTATCTATAACTTTCAGGTATTATGTATCTGGGCTGATGAAAGGTGGAGCAGATATGTTTGTTGAGAATATGCCTGGTCTTCCAGACAATATCAGATTAAGCAGCACTGGAGGATATTGGGTAGCTATGGCAGCTGTGCGACCCAATCCTGGATTTTCGTTGTTGGACTTTTTATCTGAAAAACCATGGATTAAAAGGATGATATTTAAGGTAAAAAATATTTTAAATAACTTTTTTAAAATCACCTTTAGTAGAGAAATGGAAGTGATAAATATATGTCCTGTTTCTTCCTCTTCATAGGAAGATTTTAAAAAAAAAATAAGTGCTGTGTTTAAAACTGTTGTTGCTTTCCCCTGGTAGAACAGCCCTTATATATTAATAGTAGTAAAATTTGACGTTTGCTTCTTTGAGTAGCAGGTGCACATCTCTTAAGTTCCCTTCCATCTTGATCTTAGGAAAGAAAAAGAGACTATCTCTAACCATTCAGCAAGACAGGATCTACATTTGGATATGTGAAGACTTCACCTGAAGTGCCTAAACTGCTTATTGCCAGGTGTCTGAAGAGCATTTGGGAAGTGTGAGCTGTTCCCATGACTGCCCTAGGCACCCTAGGAGACAGTGTGTACATTGTGGATGGTGTTAGGTGACATTTTGTTCTGGTTCACTATGCCTGTTTTTGTGTCACCCCGCTTTAGGATGAGCAAGGATAATGTGTTTTTTTTAAGGGCCTAAGAAACAGCATGGTGCTTTTTAAACAATGCAAAGATTTGAAAATACTTCTCAAAAAAATAAAAATCAGCAAGCAGTGCTTGGGAATCCATTCCAGCTGAACAAGCTCTGTGCTGTCCCTGTCTCTCCTGGCGCAGTGCAGGAGCTCCGAGTAATGCTGTGGGGAGCTTGGCATCAGCTGCATCAGAGCAAGCTGCTGTCTCTTGAGTGGGCAGCCTTTCAGCCTGCCTCTTAAGTAGAGTGAGCTTCTGCTGATGCTTTTGTTTCTTCTCAAGTTGGCTTTTCAGATATTAATGTCTTAACCTTGTGTAAGAGTGTTTACTTCAAGTGTGTCCTTGTGTTCTTAGCTGCTGCTTCTGAGGAGCGTGGAGTGGTCTTTGCCTGTATAAATGTCTGAGATCAGATTATAGAGAGCAAAACCTTTTGTTATTTTTTTTCTTTTCTTTCAGTTGCTGAGTCGGGAAACTGTGACGAAGTTTGTACCCAAATATAGCCTTGTTGTTGAACTCAGTGAGACAGGATCCTACAAAAGAAGCTTCCATGATCCCAACGGAGTGACAGTAGCTTATGTCAGCGAGGCACATGAACACAATGGACACCTTTACCTGGGATCCTTCCGCTCTCCCTATATTGGCAGACTTGATCTCCAGCATGTTTAACTGCCCACCCATGATGAAGTCCCACTGTCCTGTATTCCTGTACTACTCCAGAGGTGCAGAGGAAGCATGTGCTTGAGGCAGTGTGTGATCCAGGACAAAAAGAGAAAAGTCTGTTAAGGTGCTGGAGGAGCACTGTGGCCATAGGAGGAGATACAGCTTGCTGTACCTGTCCTGTCTTGGCTGACTGCTCATGCTCTGGAGTTGACTTGTATTATTGTTCATCTCTGAGGACTATGGTGAGGCATCTTCATTCAGTTTTTGGTTTATCCATGGAAATCCATTGATTTTCCTGTGCCCAGCTTTTTTTGGAATCATCTTGAACAGACACCATCATGTTGCCTTTAATGCAACTGTATGTCCTTTACACTGGAAGGATTTGTGATGGATATAATTTAATTGTGTGTGATTTGTGTGGAAGAGGGAGGCTTGCATGATTTTAGTTCTGTTGTAGTGCCTCCTGTCCAGGAGTGATTACAGTGCATGTTCTAATGTTATACCATGCTGCTGTGGCAGAGGCAGCAACATCCAGGACATGCCTAGGAATCTAGTTATGCCATTGGTTTTCTTCAGTTCCAACCTGTGTAAGTAACATCAGACATTGCAATTAACTGTTAATCAACATACAGAATCAAATTGGATCATTACCTGTGGACTCCTGTCTTTCTTTATAGCATTGAGGTCAGATGATGAATGAAAGTTGCATTTTCTGTGTTATTAAGGAGACCCTGTGGATCTGAAAAGGGTTGTTTGCAGTATTTCCTCCAGGTTTGACCCGGTCCTGAAAGTCTCCTGTTCATTATCTATGTGACCATTCCAGGGAGAAGAGGAATCCTCTTCAACATGCTTTTCATGAAGAACTGGTAAAGATCTTGGGGAAGATTAGTGTCTGAAGATGGATGCAGACTTAAGTGGCCCCTGCAGAATCTACTATTGGTGGATGAGGGAGGCTTTTGTGGAGGTTTTTTGCAATGCAATAATAGGTCATGGATGCATCTCCAGAGACTTCCTCTGTTAACAGATACTCTGCTTGGTAAATCCAGAGAATGCTTTGCTGCCAACTATTGCAAAGGAAAGCCTGTGCTGTTCCATTTTGTGGCTGGAATGGCTAGCAGCACAAAGGAATTCCAGACAATACTCAGAGGAACCGGGGAGGAGGGGGGGCTGTGGTGGACCTTGTGCTCACCAGCACTGGGGAAATGTGCAGCTCAAGGGCAGCCTTGGCTGCCATGAGTTGGTGGAGTTCAAATTCCTTAGGGCAGGGAGGAGGGTATAGAGCAAACTTGCTGCCCTGGATCTCAGGAGGGCAGACTTTGGCACCTTCAGGGATCTGCTTGGTAGAATACCATGGGATAAAGCCCTGGAGGGAAGAAGGGCCCAGGAAAGCTGGTTGATATTCAAGGATCACCTCCCCCAGGCTCAGGAGTGATGCATCCCAGTAGAAATGAAGTTGGGCAAAAATTCCAGGAGGCCTTGTGTGGATGGACAAGGAGCTCCTGGACGAGCTCAGACACTAAAAGGAGGGTGGAAGCAGGAGCTGTAGCCTGGCAGGAATACAGAGAGGTTGTCCAAGCAGCCATGAGTCTGGTTAGAGGAGATAAAACTCGGAGAGAACTGAACGTGGCCAGGGACATCAAGGGCAAGAAGAAAAGCTTCTGCAGGTATGTGGGTGATAAAAGGAACACCAGGAAAAAGGAGGACCCTCTCCAGAACGAAAAGGGAAACCTGATTACCTGAGACATGGCAAAGGCTGAGATGTTCAATGAGATGTTTGCCCTCTTTGCACCAGGAAGTGCTCCAGCCACACTGGTGGAGTTGCAGAAGGGAAAGGCAGGGGCTGGGAGACTGAAGAATCACCCACGAAAGGAGATCACGAATTAGATCATCTGAAGAACATAAAGGTACACAGGACCTTTTAAAATGCATGTACGGGTCCTGACATCAGTCATGATGAAGGGGAAAAGTCACTCTTCATTGCATTTGAGGAGTTGTGGTAGTCCAGTTAAGCTTCCACCAACTAGAAAAGGGTAAAATAACCCCCACTTAGAAAAGGAAGAAAGGAAGACCTGGGGAACTACAACCTCTTGGTCTTACCTCTGTGCCTGCCAGGATTACAGAGCAGAGAGGCTGGAACATGTTACTCAGAAAAGTTGTGGATGGTCCACCCTTGGAAGTGTCCAAGGCCAGGCTGGATGGGGCTCTGAGTAGCCCACTCTAACAGGAAGTGTCCCTGATGATCTTTGAGGTTCCTTCACACCCAAAGCATACTCTGATTTTAAATAAGGGGTTTTGCATATTGAAGAACTAAAGGGGTTGCTTCAGCAGCTGTGTGATTTAGTGCATTGATACTTTGGAATTGAAGTTTTTGCTGTTCTCTCCTTTTCTGCCACTGGGTGGCAATCCAGCCTAAATATACACTATGCTGCATTTCTTCACCTTCAGACAGGAAAGAGATTTGCTATAAATAAATAACAAAAAGCACCAGAAAAGGGGAAGGTGATGCTAAAAATGTCACCTGATTTCACTGTTCTTCTGCTCTTCTGTTAATGGAGGGCTATGCAAATGAAAATGACTCTTCCCTGACAGTGCCTCTGTCCCCTTGTTCTGTGTTACTGTCAGGCTGCCTCAGACCTGTGGCAAGTAGCTGATGGCTGCTGGATTAAGCTGACTTGTTCCTATACAGGCCAGGGGCTGCTCTTTTTGGGAAAACCCAGTCCAGGGCAGGCTGCTTCAGCACCAGCAGGTTAATACTGCTCTGCCTGCCCTATTCGTCCTCTTCTGGTGGGGATATGAAAGTTAAACTTGATAGGATCTCAAGCTGGGGTTGAAAAAGCAAATCTGCTGTGGTGATTTCTTTTATGCTGAAGCTTTGGCACTCTTGGGGCAAGCACAGCTTTGCCTCTTGGTACACAAAGTACTTCTTTGCCAAAGTATTTCACCAAGTAACCTTTGGACAGAGTGCAATTCTCAGTTTTGGGGTGTTTTTTAAAGGTACTACACACATATTGGACTTGTACCCCATAAGCTCACCTCTATTTGTACAGGCTGGACAGACAGGCTTTACTCAGTCTGAGAGATTAAATATTTCTGAAGTCTGTGAAGTACCAATGGTGAGTGGCACAATGCTAAGCAACAAATCTTTCATGGTGACAGGCTGCTTAACCAGGCCATTGGTATTCCATTTCTCACAAGAACCTTAACACTTCATTTTAACTGGCTCCCAGTTCTGGTGTACTGGATCCTGATAATCCATTAATGGTATGCAGAAGTGGGGGGGATTTGTAGTAGAACTTAGGTGCAACAGTTTGACTGACACACAGGTCTCATTATTCAGCATAAGGGTTGCTTAAAAACAGTATTTTTCAAAAAAAAAAAAAAAAATTCTAATCTTTGGTTCTCAAATGCAAGAGTAAAGCAGTAGCACTAAAATGCTTGTGGAATAAACAAACTGCCATAAAGTCCTCTTGATGCTCCTGTGAGGACTGATTTTACAGGCTCATTCCACTTCCACAGAGGTTGGGGTAATGATGTGTTGGTTTCAGATGGATCGTGGCATACCTACCTTGAGCAAAGAGAAACCTGGAACAAGTAAGGCTTGGAAAAAAATCAGCCAGTCTTCTCTTTTGCTGATACGAGTTCAGGAACATGACACCTCTGCAGCTCTGAAACTGGCTCTTCTCTAGTGTGAGAAGTCTTACTGGACAAGAGCATTTACAGAGTTATCCAAAGGTCTTGTCAAAACATAATTGGCTTTTGGTGGCAGAAGAAAGGGGCTGTGGTTCCCTAAGAAGGGAGTAACTCCTCTCTGCATAATTCTCAGAGAAGCCTAAGGCTGCTTCCTATGTCTTACCCAAGTTTATTTTGCAACAGACTATGGCATATGAGAGAATGTTGCCCTGTTTCCTGACAGGCTTGGAGAAAATTTCTATTTAATGTAAAGCCCTACAATAAAATTATCCAAGGAGAGGAACTGAGCTGGAGTACACCACAGCTGTGTATTTTAAAAATGTGTTATGTTTTGCCTTGTTGGGGGAATAGATATTTCTGCCAGGGCACAAGTATCAAGAAAATTTTGCTGAAAGTATTTCAAATGTTACTCCACAGTTAACTGCCCTGTTTCTTGTCTGCAGCAAATTTCTGTACTAGAGCTGCTGGAACATAACTTGTGTGCCCCTGACACATTTATGCAAGGGTTGGTTTCTCAGTGTGAACAGCTGATGAAAGTGATTGCAAAGCCTTAGCATAAGCCTGATTCCTTTAAATTTTTGTCTGCTTTGTGCCAGTAGAAACTTTGCAGGTGAGATAATGACCCCTTAAGCTTCTGGGTCTGTCTGCTCAGTGATCCCAACAGGGATCTGATGATGCCGACACTTGGGCCTTCTCATCTAGCCTCCATAAAATAGTGCTGCAAAAGAATGAGCACAGGGGCCAGCTGATTTTGCTAATTTGTTTGAGGTAGGGACTAAAACAAAGTTGTAAGTTGTTGTAGTTAGCTGTCTGTGCAAGGCTTTTTCTTCGTTGTCAGCAGCTTTCGTGTCTCTTTATCTGTCTGCTGCCAGCTAAACCTTGTGTTGGTTCCAGGTAGCTGTCACACTGTGTCATGGCTGGCAATGCAGGACATGACCANCAACAGGGTGTCAGGTCGTAGTCTAACTCTGTTGGGTATTTACTGTCTACTACTGTATTTTTATTTTAATATTCCTATTAAGTTGTAGTTTGTTAATTTTTTCTCTTGTTAGTAAAGAACTGTTATTCCTGTCCTCATATCTTTGCCTGGGAGCCTCTGTATTTCAAAATTATAATTAGGAGGGAGGGAGTTTCATTTTCCATTCCAAGGGAGGCTCCTGCCTTAGCAGACACCTTTGTCTTTTATTACTAAGACACACCCCCAGCTGTCAGTGGGCTCTGAAAGTCAGATTGTCAAACTGGGTGCATCTGGTACAGGCAGAACTTCCTTCATGTAGAGCTGCTGATGTCAAGATAATGCAAAGTGGGAAGTCTGTTAGTCAGCAATGCTTTATATTGTGGTGGGAGGCAGTCTGTCTCCTGTGCAATTTAAAAAGTGGGAGTATGAGAGGAAATATTTGCAGGGCAGAGCTTTTGAGCAAATGCAGATCTCCATTTGAGGATCACTGGCCACTTTGAAGCCCTGTAAAATTCAGGTGTTGGTTGTCTCACAAACTCTTAATGTCACTGCTGGGATCGTTCCTTTTTTTCTTCAACATACAGGGCTGGCAGAAACAAGTTTTCCTTCTCACCTCATGCCCTAAATATTTACTAAAAATATTTTTGCATTGCCATTGTAATCTGAAATAGATGTCAGAGACCCAGCAAGGTGAGCAAGGGTATGAACTCCTTTGAGTGAATTGGTGAACTGTTAACCTTGGTGTAAATTTTAGCCAAGATGCAGAGGGCAAAGACTTTGGCTTTTTGACTGCTGCATATCATTGTGATTAAATGGTATTTAGCAGTAGTTCTTTAGGTCAGTGTCCTCCTCTGTAATTACCCAAATCCTTCCTGAGTGAAGTGCTCTGGAGTGATACAAAGAGCTCAGTTGACTTTAGCTCTGCTCCTTTCTTTGGTACTGATGAAAGCTCTTGCTACCATAGCTGAGGGGATGATGGATACTACAATTCCAGTCTGTCTTTCTTATTGTAAAGCACACTGGAATTATATATCACAGTGAACACTTGGATGCAGCTTTGAACATAAGGCTGATCTGTTTTTCTCAGCAGGCACTTGTCTGTTTGGATAGAGAAGTCTGAACAGTCATGCTGCATTTTCCTTGGGAGAACAGCAAAGGTCTGTTTGGTTTGTCAGCCTACATGGTGCCAAGTTCACCTGGCTTTAACTTCTGTTGCTCTGACAAATGGAGAACTGGCTTGGTGAGGTGACTGAGATGAAGCATTGTATGCCAGGGGCTTGGAGAATCGCACGGGGGACAGTGTTGTGTGACATGCTCACTGCCTGCATGCATCTCTGCACAGACCTGAAGTGACAGCATGCTGTCTGCTTGCCCCTGTGGTGGCCTGTGAGTGGCAGATGAAATCTGTTCCTGAAGACCAGGCTGTCCTGCTGTCTGAAGGAAGGAACATGGATCTTCCCAGCCTGTTCTGGCCCAGACTGTCTAGAGTTGACAGCCTGGTTGGAAGCCCTGGGCACTGTGTGAAGAGTGCAGCTGAAGAAGGGGATTGAGGCCATTCCTAACCCCTCTGAGATGTGAAGAGCAGCTCTTCCTGGCTTCTCTTGCTCTCCTACAAATTTAGTGGTGGCTTGGCTTTCCTGCTTTGTGGACAGCCCAAGCCACCATAGCTGACTTACTTTTCTCCTTGTCTTTGGCACCAGGCTGTTGGTGGTGGCTTGTGTGATGACTGAATGTAGCATCACATTACATCCTCTTCATGTTCTTTTTTTTTTTTCTCCTACCAGTCAAGACACTGCTGTTCCCAAAGATAAGATGCAGCACAGCTGCCTCTCCAGCAGTGGATGCTGAATTTGAGCTGCTGCTGGGCCACCTGTTCATCACAAGTGGTGTTTCTGAAGCAGAACTTGAGACTTGCCCAGCTTTGGGATTACTTGGAGCAGATAGTGAGCTGTACTATTTATACCATCTGACTTAAGATCTCCAAACCTTGGCTTAGAGCCCTTCACTGGCCTTTCTTGACTGAATGGTTGTTATGAGAGCTGAAAGTGGGGGTGTTACTGCTAATAGGAATTACAATATTGCTGCAGAAAGGCAACAACTGTCAGGAAAAAAAATATATTTGTGGAAAAAAATTTATTCTTTGTGGCTTAGATCAGGGCCCTGCCCATTTAGAGGTGCTGGTCTGTGTATGACTGATCATGGGCTCAGACTTTATGGCTGTTTTAAGGGAGCAGCTACCCAAATCCTTCCTAATAGGGACCTTAGTCCACTGTAAGTAATAATTAGTGCATGGATGAAGAGAGAAGGCTTCAAGGAATGGTAGATGCCCACCTAGAGATCATTATACTGAACCTGAATATCAGCTGTGGTCTGCCAGAGCTTAAATATTAGCCTGAATGGCACTATACTGTTTAACCTCAGAATTATTATTTGGGAATATGAGTAGATTTATTTGCCTTGGCATTTGCAGCTATGCCTTTTCAAAGCGTAGCTTAGCTTTTGAATAAAGTGGAACCACTCACTAGACTCTGTCATTTCTGAGCTGTCTGTATTTTAAGACATCCTTGTCCATACCTCTGTCTTGAGAAAAAGAACAGCTCTCCCTCTTGCCTTCCTGACAGATGTGTCTGACCATTTCCCTGGTACTGGAAAATCTTAAAACTTGTGTGTGTGTATACCCAGGCAAACCATCCCATTGGTGTAAAGCTTTCCTCGGTGTTGTATTCATATGTGCTGTAGTTTAGACTTGTTTCTGTCATGGCTTTGTGAAGGTCATCACAAAACAGGTGAAACAGAGCTTTCTGGGAGTACTTGGAAATTCAGCCAGAGTATGGATGGCAAATTAATGATAACACGTGTTCATGTGCAGTTTAGTTCCAAAAAACAGATACACAACTGAATAGCAAGACACTCAGTCAAGGCAGGCCTTGTCTTTTATGTGTCTTTCTCAAAGAAAAAAACACAATGTGCTTTGAGAGAAAAGTTCTGTGGCAGTTCTGTGCAGTTGTTCCCCACTTCAGTATTGACCTCAGCAGTCCAGGCAAGGAAAAACTCACGGTGGGAGATCCCCTGTAAGTCAGGCTCTCATGGGGAAAGGTCTTGGTGACAGTGGGCAACAGGGATACGTACTTTGTGTGTCCAGGGTGTTATCCAGACCTCAAAATAGCATCTCAGCATCTGTGAATAAAAGGAGAATAGGTGAGAAATTTGAGGTGTCTGCTGGTTGATTTCAGCATTGCAGGCCACAATGGGGCAGGGAAAAACAACATCCTTTTGTCTGCACACTTTATTCTAGGAAAAATACTGTTTGCTAAGTAATCCTGTCTAGTGGCAAAGCCTGTGTAAAGTATTTCCCACACAGGAAATGTATTTACCACCTACTCTATTTCTGCACATTCTTCTCAGTCACCCAGGAACATGGGTCAGGTGAATGTGTCTGATTCAACTCCTTGCAGACAGCAGCTGGCCCTGGATGCGTGGAAGGTGATAACCTGGCCTCACCCCAGCTGTCTCTGCAGAGGAGAGGCTTGTACCTATGAAGACATGGCAGAGCTGGTCTAAAAGTGATTGTGAAGCTAACAATGGCCAAGAATCCCCTGCAGTTCCTGGACACCCCAAATGAGTTGAACACATACCCGTTGCAGGTTTTTTTCCCTCTGAAAGGGACAGCTGTCCAGCAGGCTGGAGTGATCCCTCTTCTCACACACGGTGCGTTTGATTTCCACGTGAAGCATGTACTTCAGCCCTCTGACAATCTAGAGAGAGCAGTTTCCTCCTTTAAAGTGAGAACAGGGGAAAAAGATGCCAAAACTTTGGCTAGGAATTAAGTGCCACACCTCAAAATTGTGTGTCACCTACACAGAGCCCTCCTGTGTAGCAGTGCTATAGGGGCAGCTTTAGCAATCCCAAGGAAGATCAGGGATGTTGTGTCTTGGATGTGCCATAGAAGGGTCAATTAGAACATCGTTTGGAGGACCATCAGGAGTCTGCTGCTCTTACCTGTATCATGGCTTTCTTTATCTGTGATTCCTTAAACAGAAAGAGGTCATTGGAGCTGTTGTTGTATCTGTAGACCCCAAAGCGAGCGGCCTTGCGGACCCCGGGGTTGTCGGTGTTCACTGGGACAGGGGAGCCAGGTCTTATGGTTGAGTGGGGTGGTACATTTGTAACTGAAACAATGCAAAACATCAGGGTAAAACACATCAGGGTTATGAAAGCCCTCTGAACCAATGCTAAACCCTTTTACATGTCCAATGCATTTGTACTTCAGAAAGTCTCTGCTCATATTCATGACAAAGTAATTCTCATTTATGTGTTTCATTCATACCTCTGAAATGGTAAAACAGTCCTAGGAAACTAAGTGATATAAAGACATGCTGCCAGAAGTGAAAGCAGAGTTCAAAACTACTTAGAAGAAACCAGAGTATCACAAATATTATTTAAATGTATCTGGTATAACTCCCGATTTATAGAAGGACCAACTTTGAATCTGCTTATAAAGATAGGTCATGTTGCTCAGAGTACAGTATAGTTTTGATAACATATCAAACACTGGGCCAAGAGTCCTGCTGCTCTTAATTTGCATATCTTATCTTGCAGATACAAGTTTTTATGCTGCACCCCACCCGTAATCCTTTGATAGCATCTTGAAGTTTTTATGTTAGAAGGATTTTGATGTTAGCAAGAAATTCTTCACTGAAAGGGTGATAAGAAACTGGTACATGTTTAATCCCTGGAAGTTTTTCAAGTCCAGGCTAGACAGGGCTTTGAAGAACCTGGTCTAGTGGGAGATGTCCCTGTCTGTGGCAGAGGGGCTGGAAGTAGATGTTCTTTAAGGTCCCTTCCAACCCAAACAATTCTTTGATTACCAAGGGCATGGATCGGAGAAGCAAGGTGTGCAGGAAATAGAAACTGGGGAGTGTGGGGGGTTAACCCACTGAGCACTTAATAGAGCTATTTACTGTATATTTTTACTTGCTTGTGTAGCTCTTTCCCCATGCATCGCTTACTTTTTAATCATTTAAAAGAAGCTCGAAGCTTACAGTTTATGTCATTATTCACCCCCTTTTACATTTCCCTTCCTCTCCATTTTCCCACTTTGGAAATCAAAGAAGAGGAAGAAATCCCCAGTCCTGCAGAAGGTGCCATCCAGCCACTGCTAATGCCAAGGCCTGCCAGTGCAGGAGGTGACCCTGGCAGTGAGTGACTGGTGCAGGCAGTGAGCCTATGTGTGCATGTACACACAAAGGTTGTACTAAATCTGCTGTGAAAGTCAAGCTTTTTATCAACTCTATTTTTTAGATAGATCTCTCAACCACAGCCAGATGCAGAGAGCACAGGCTGTGTACTTAATCCAGTTTGCACTGAGAAACCTACGTAGAAGACAGAGACAGCTTGATGATCCAAAGTACCTATTTTAAAACAAACAAACACCCTTCCCAGAATTATGTGCCATCATCAGCATGGAAGGTGACAAAACTTTATCTCACATGTTGTTTATGCACATCCTACTTGTACTGTCACATCCTTCTCACCGGTGTTAATTGCTGCACCCACTTGTAACAGTGTTCAGGGATTTATGCCTTGACCTGCAAAGGAGAGATTCAATTCTACATCCCTCCTCAACCCAAGGATGTCCAAATCCACCTCTCTTCCTAGCTGATACCCCAACTACCTTAATGACCCTTGTATGCAGGTGGCTTTGTGTCTAGTGTGGAAGTGATGAGCTTTCCTGTTCCATGCCTCTGATCTATGTTGGCACTGAGTGTGCAGCCAGTGCTGGGCAAATATTGTGGTGTTTTTTCAACCCAACAGCCCAGAATCCATTTGTTGGTCCCAGGACTATTCTCTGTGGGATGATGTTTTCCCATTACAAGCAAGGATAGGATTCAAGAGTCACAGAAGCTTGTGACCATTTAGCCTTGGGCTGTAGGTATTTCTCAGGCAAGTACATCCTACCCAGTGCTCAGCTCATGTGTGAAACTTTTCACAAGGGTTTAAGGCACTGGCATCCACAGGTGATTCAGAAGGGCAATGCAGGATCTATCTGCAGGCAGAAATGAAGCACAAGGCAGAGCAGGGCCTTGGTTTGCCCACTAGGCCAGCTGTCTTTTTCTTCAGAAATGCCATGCTTTTTCCTATGCCATCAATACCAACCCAGCAGCTAGAGGGACAAGCTTTTTCCCGAGCTCACCCAGCAACTGGGATATTCTGCCAGGCTGAGAGCAGGTTGCTGCCTTGGGCTCTTCTTGCTGCTTCTCAGTACCTTGCTTGAATAGCTCTTCTCATGACTGTTGGAAAGTCAGGTGTGGCAGTGTTGGGGGTGTTGACATCAGACACTGTTCTTTGTAGGAGGGGGTGATAACCACAGCCTCTCTCGATCTTAACAGTGTCCTTTTGTGGCTTTTGAGAACCCTCAACACCTCTTGAGTCATGGTGACAACTTTTATAGGCATGGGGTGAATGAGAATGGCTGAAATCCCACTGTGTGGATGGGAAGAAAACTATTACATGTGTTATTAAACCAAGAGTCAGAGTCCAAGAGCTCTTGTTCCTGACTCCCGTGCCTGGGAGATCCAGCAGTGTCACATATGGCCAGGCCTCTGAAATGCATCACCTGGAGAGGTGAGCAAGCTGGACAGGTGTTTTAGACAGGTAGACTCAATATACCATGTCTTGTAAGCAGGGGATAGGTTATATTTTTCCCCAGCTTTCACCAAGAGCATTTTACCTCTTTCACCTGTTGCAACTTGCTGTTGAAAATGATTCATACCAGAGCAAAGTGGGTATAAAATCTACTGAGCTCTTTTGGGAGATCTTTATCCCACCATTTTCCTCTGGGAACTCAGATTCCTCAAGGCTAGCATTTGGTTTTCTTTATGTGCTTTTATTCCCATTCAAGGTGGTCCCTGCATGGCACACACATTGGTCTGAAATCACTTTTACTGTTTGGAATAATTTGCAGTACTGTTTTTACAAAGCCCAGAGACTCTCTGGTGCGAGATACTCATAATTCTGATTTCCTCTCTGCAGCCTTTACTGAGCATTTCATCCCTGGCTTGGCTTGAGTGTATTACCTAAAAATTTGAATTTCTGTAAGGTGATAGCCCCATTCCAGACACAAGGCAGACTTGGCTCAGAGGGTCAAATAGCAGTGCAGGGCTCTGCTATCAAATAGCCCCTGCAGGGCTTCAGGAAGGCTTACCAGCATTCCTGAAACATCTAGGCCTATGCAGGAACAGAGGCACAGCATAACCTGGCCAGGCACCTACAATACTCAGAGGCCACAAGTGTGTGATCTCATGATCTGAGCATCCTTGCTCCTGGATTTGGAAACGTGAGGAGACAGATGGAAAAGCCAGCTCTCTTCCTGCTCCTTTGGGCAATAGTAGGGTTAGACCATTTTCTGGCTCAAAATTAACAGGCAGCCAACTGTTATTAAGCAAACAAGCACTGTTCTTGCAGATACGAGGTGAATGTTGTATTAAGAGGCTCTCGCTTTTGCTTTCCTCCTTGAGGATTTCTTAGGGGACCTTGTTCCTACAGAATGAGAGAGCAATCCTGTGGATGCTCCCTCCCAGGCTGCAGTGAAACAAATAAGCAGATTGCAACAGGTTGATTTTTTTCTTCCNATATATATATATATATTTAAAATGTGTCAGAGTTTCTGCCTGCCTCTGCAACCCCCAAAGGAAACCACAACAGAAACAGAAAGCTAGTGGCTAACCAAACACCATCCCCGAGCTCTTTCTGTGTATGGGAACCAAAGAAATACTGAAATATATTCAGTAATACTGAACAAAAACCTTCCGAGAAAACCACTCATGTCTACAGCTCCCATTCTAAAGATTTAAGGCCAACTGCAATCAAGAGAGTTCCCTTGCTCAGCAAAGAAAGAAATGAAACAAGTTAATGCTTCATTAAAAGTCAGTGAATCGGCACTCAAGTGTCCATCTGTACTTAGCAGTCAAATTGTTACCCACAGTCTTTAGATTTAATAATCAAGGTCATGCAGAGTTTAAACACTGACAAATTAGTTAAAACCATAAATTGCCTTCAAAACCCCTAAATTATATCCCTGGATAGCATGGTTCACTAGACAAGGAGGAAGTCTTTTGAGCAGTTGGGTTTTCAGCTGCAGCCTGAACCCTGCAGTGCTGAGCTAGTGTAGACAGCAGTCAGAGAAAGGCTGTTATTTACCAGACCATTATGTAGCAGCACTCACAGAACCTAAAACACAAGGAAAACAGGAATTATTTTCTATGCTTACCACCTGAAGCCCCAGTGAAGCTCCAGAGTGCCAAACAGCAAAGTGCAGTGAAGCTGCAGGCGAAGTTCACTGCCATCTCCACCACGTCAGAAGAGGAGCCTGGCAGCCAGAGGAGTAACTGCCCTGCTTCCTGCCAGAGAAGAAGTGTCTCTGTGAGTGCTCTTATTGGCTGGTGGGGAAGAAAAAAATACACCCTAAAACCCCCTGAATCATCACAGCTGTGATGCACACTTTGTCTCCTGCTGATGACCAGATACCTCAAAGCCCAGCTACGGAGCTGTGGCTTGATGATAGCAGCACCAGTCTTGCATAAAACAGGGACTTTTACTGTGTGATCTTCAAGATTGGGTTGAAGCATGGACAGATACGTGTGATACAACACTGGGAATGGGTGTGGGGGCGAGGAGAGTTTCAGTCATATGCTTTAAGGATCATGGGGAAATTTCATACCAAAGAAATAGGCAATGAAACCTGGGGATGTGGCTCGTGGCTTGCACATGTGCATCTGTGTGTGGACACCTGACAGAGATGATGGGTCCAGTGTCTTGCTTCTCCTGATGTGGAGATATGGGGTTTGGGTGAGGGAGATGGGGAAGTTTTAGGGGTACCTACCCAAGGGGGCTTTGTGGAACAAAACCAGTAGGGAAAACATTTTGGGTTTGGTGGTAGAGAACATTGTGCCCTGCATTTATAAAAGGTGTTATGACAACAGGAAAGGGCTGCATTAGAGAAGATTAGTTTTTTTCTAGGTGGTATCCAGAAAGAAGAGAAAAGGGGAACAGGGGTATTTTGCCTCTCTGTGGCTTGCAGAGCTTTTCAGCTCTGTGGTTGGATTCTCCAACCTTTAAGTCCTCGGTTTCTAGAAGATCCTCTGTAGGCAGTGCTGGCCCATGCTGAGAAGTTTGAAAACTCAGGTAAAGGGCTCAGTTGCCAGACTTTGTGGAACAGCTGAAATAACAGCTGACAGATTCAGGAGACTGGGAAATGAAGTGTTGTTTTACTGAGAGGCTGAGAAGGGTGGGCTTCACTCTTTGTGTGTGTGCGTTTCAGGTGAGCAGGAAGGTGATGGCTGCCTTTCACTTGTCCCAGTAATGCACTTTTCTGAGCAGAGCCATCTTATGGCCTCAGGTAAAGTCCTAATGCAGGGTGTTCCGGGTGGTGTATAAGGAGCTGGAGGAAAATATTCTTAATATTTTTTTTGTAGGAAGAGATTAGATAAATCCTCTTTTGAAATATCTCTCAAAGAAGGAATGGGGCAAGCATGGTGTGTCATGGTGACATTGATCATCAGTCCTTCTTGCATGGGCTGCTGAATCAGACTCCTAAGCCAGTGGAGAACATTGACACAAAATAAGAAGGATGATATTGAGGGGATTTTAATTACTCTCCCCTTTTTT
>VWZN01011516.1:164358-183621 GCA_013396955.1 Regulus satrapa | reverse complement strand
CCATCAGTAAGAGCCAAACAGTATCAAACTTCTCTAAGGCCACAATGTACATATACTTGTTATTTTTTCTTGGTAAATTTTGTGCTGTGGAATAAACCAGTGGCTGGAGACTGCGACTTGTCCCTTTGCAAGGTCTCATTCCAAGCAGGTCCTGGGATACTGCTCTGTGCCCCAAATCCACCTGCAGAAGTGAGCAGAGTGATGTTTTGTCTGATATCCAACCCCAGAAAATGAGTTAGATATTCTTACCATTGAAGCTCCCTGAGGGTCACTAATGGGAATTTCATTCCCTTTTCCTGGAAAGCATGAGTAGATCTCCTCTGCACAAGCCTTGGGCATGTGGGACACTTTGTGGAGTAGATTTCACTAACCAAATTTCCCAGTGTGTATGCAGGCATCCTGAGCAGAAAAAGGATGAGAGTAAGTGGGCACAGAAACACTCACAGATTATCCCAGGATAAACAGAGTGTTTGCTTTAAGCAAATAGCTAGCTCTGACCCAGACTAAATCAAACTCGTGATCTTTCTGCATTAAGATGTATTATATAGATCGTGAATGACTTGTACACATGAAGAACCCTCATGTTTGGTTTGGTTTTTTTGGTTTTTATTTGGTGTGAGTAGGGAATGTTTATTGCAGGCCTTGGGATACCAAGTCTGCTCTGTTTTCTGCAACGAAATTTGCAGGATTGTTACATTCTCTCTCTCTCTCTGTTGGCCTGAGTTACAAGAGGCTCTGGCAAAAATGCAACTCTGGGGACTCTTTAGATTAAAACAAGAAAACCCAAGCAAACTTCTATTATTCATAAATCAAGGATGTAATTATCCTGTGAAATGAAGAAGCAGAAAAGACACCATACCTGGTATTTGATTTTCATTTGGAACATGAGGTGGACTTCTTCATCATCACTTTCTGCTTCAGTTATTTAGGGCCAGACATTTGTCCCTGCAGCACAATCCAGCAGTTGCTACCACGCTTCCTGGAACAATGCCAGCAGGATCTGCAAGGGATCCTGTTGCAATTACACTCTTGTAAATGCAATCAGCATCTAGTCCTGCACCCATAATATTTCATTTTCAGTTCTGACTCCCTTTTTGTACTTCGTGGATCAGTGGGGGACTGTAAGAAAAACTGATCTCAATAACTTTTGCAGGGAGTTGGAGGATGACTGGAGTGTGTTTGAATTGTGCATTCTAAAGTTTTAATTGAGACACATTTACCACTGTCAATAGTTGTGGTTTTTCCCCTTCAAATATTTTTAACATTTTCTGGACTTTCATCAGCTCTGTAGGGCAGCTAATTTAGTTGGTGTTGCTTTACTCTACTGAAGGGTCTGAGCAAGATACTCTGTACTGGAGATCTGCACTTTGCAAGGGCAAAATATATTGAGGTCCAGAGAAAGGATAGTTCAAGGAAGAACCAGGAAGAAGAATTCAGTTGAGGACTCAGCTGCTCCTCTACCTTCCTACAGCAGGAACACCTCACCAGCCCAGCTTTTTGTAAATGGAAAACCACCCGGACAAGCCACAGGATGCTTGGTACCTTTCTGAGCAGGGGTGTGTGTGGCTGAACAAGTTTGGTGAGGTACAAGGAGAAGGGGCATTCAGTCAGTGGTCGTGGCCACATTTGGGAATATGTGTCCATATACTCAGTTACAAGAGGATGCATGGGAGAAATTGGTGGCTGACCTCCAACCAGAGAATTTGTCTTGCCTTTCCTGTCAGGTGCTCTGTAGCTCACCCACACTCCCCTCTGCCTCCACTGTATAAGGAACTGACTTTTCAAAGGGATTGAGGCTCAGATAGTTGCATCTGCTTTTTTTTGTTTTCCTTCCTGCAATAATTTCTGAATTTACATCCAATATTAAAGCAGTCTGTGAGGCTTGAGGATAATGTGGTTACCATACATTTCTAGAGGAGAGACATGAGGAAGTAATAACTTGGCTGAGGCAGGGGTAGGGGACACAACAGTGTCATTATTTAGTTTTTCTGTCAGCAGCACTGTCAGCTGCTGTGAGACTTGGCTTATAGATTGCACTGCAGGGTGCTGTGATAGATGTGAAGACCCCTCCATGTTTTATCTTGTGCCTATTTTATTGATTTTGACACAAACAAACCTCCTGTCCCTTCCCTCTCCAACCGAAGAGCCCAGATACCCAGAAGCATTGGCTCAATCAGCTGGCTGGGGTCCTTTTTGGGGACCAACCTGGTTAAGTGGGTCTTATCACATTGGAAAGTGACCCTTAGGGAGGCTGCAGAGGGTTAGAACTGCTAAAAAGCCATCCAGGTGGCCAAAGAAGGGAGAACAGGGAGAGGCTGCTTCAGGATGGCAGCTGTCAAGGATCAGATGAATGCTGGGTTTTTGGTATTCAGGATCAGTCCTAACACAAGCCATGAAAAAGCACGTGCAAGACACAGTGAGGCACTGGCACAGCAATGCAGACCTGTGTCTGCAATGCAGTGCATGCTGCAGGTCTCCCAGTGTGAAGGGAGAAAAAAAATCTGTGCTCTCTTGCTGTGTTTGAAAATCCCTTCCTCAACTCAGTGGAGCTCCTCTGTCTGGCAGGCCCCCAGATATTCAGTGCTGGTGAGACTTGGATCTGACAGCCCCAGTCTGCTTCTGCTGTGGTGAATTCCCTTTCATCAGCACTGCCAGCACTTCCCTGGTTGTTCACATCCATGAGGAACAACCACCAGCTGATCCGAAGGAGGGTTGAGATGTGCTTTCATACACAGGTGGGAACACCAGCATGTGCAAAATGCTCCCTGGGCTATGAGGATGGTGTTGGAGAATGTTGTCCTGTGGAGAGCAAAATACTAGGTCCAAAATAAAATTTAAACCAAGCAGAACCGTGTGCTTGCCAGTGTTTCTTTAGGCACACTTGCTGCCCAGACTGAGGGCAGTGAATTAAATCTCCCCTCCATTTCCAGCCACTCTGCTTCTCCCTGTAGTTTGGGCAGAGGCTGAACAGCCACAGTTGTTACCTGCTGATATCCATCACTGCAAAATGTGGTTCTATAGCGAAAAAAGTGAAGAATCAATCAGTCCTTAATGATTTTTCCCTGTCTGCAACAAGAGCTGTTTCTCAGCAACTGGAATCCCTGTCCTTCCACTCCCACTGAAAGGCTGAGGAAGTTTTTGATCACAGGCATGAAGTGAAAGCTTCAAAGCCCTTCTCTGCAGACAAGAGGGACTTCTCAAAAACAGCTCCACCTGAGACGACAGTTATGAACAGCCCCTGCTTTGTCAGTGCCTATGAAGAAAACTGGGTAGGTAACAAAGATGGAATAGCAGTGTTTAAGTTTTATGAAAGAATCCAGAAATGCCACTAAGCCTCCCTGCTTCAGAGAACTGTGTGAGCTGTGTAGTGGTGGTCAGGGAACAATGGGATGCCTTTTTAGCTTGTCTCAAGGTCCTGTGAGATTTCTGTACTTCTCTTGGAATGAGCAAGTGTAGCTGGCTGTTGTAGACTGGCAGAATGAATTTAGCCATGCTAGAGACACTGCTTGGGAATTTTCTGTAGAAGATGTTTTGTTGCAATCTCAAAATACATTGCTGTGAAATTAGCTCTTTCAGGTACCTTAGATTTTTTTTTTTAACTTTTCTGTTTTCTATGAGCAATACACAGCCAGAGCAAGTGAGAGTGCTTTGGATTGTGCTGCCATTAAACAGGGCTGCTGCAGTGCATCAGGGGAGCTGTTCTAACACATCCTGTGTGCAGGCTATGGAAAAGGGTCAAGCTGTGTGTTAACTTTGATCTCCCTCTGGGGCTGTCTTGGTTTTCCAGCACATTTAGTAGTACCTCATTTTGCAGTATGTGCCCTAAGTGCAGCCAAGCTCTATCACTTCCCCCTGGGCCCATGATCAGAGTTCTTGCTCTGGCTCAAAAACTGGTGGAGTGGGAAGCTCTGTGTCAGTGGTGTTGCCCAGCAGTCTTTCAAACTGACTTTCTGGGCTGTGCCTGAGGGTGGAAGCTGAAAAGTGAGGAGTTATCTCTGGCAGTGGGAACAGAGATGCAGAAGGGGAACAGACCTCCTTGAAGCTGGCCCTCTCCAACCTCACAAGCAGCTGCAGTGATCAGTTCCCATTTATTTCTGTTTCTGCAGACTGCTGACCTCTCTGAGACAGTGGGATGTCAGACTTATCTGACAGAGATAGTCAGATGTTTGAGTTTGAGCAGAGATCAGCAAGCAGCTCTCTCAGTTATTAAGAGCATTCCCCCACAGAATAGAATTGCTTTGTCACAAGCTGCCAGGGAAAACCCATCACCAGGATGAGTAATGCAATGAGGTAAAGTGAGGCCCTGCAGATTTTCTGTGCAAGACAGAAAGAGCTGGGAAGTTTTAAAATTAATACTGAGGTGTGAGAAAAATTCCCTGGACAGTCAGGAGTTTGGTCTTTCCCTCCTTGCTGGGCAGCCCAGCATCATCACGCAAGCACAAAAATGAGCCAGGGAAGAGGGGAATAGCAGCCTTGGGATAATTCCACCAAATGACTTGGGATACATTCTCTAGTCAAGGGCAGCTTACCTGTATGAAGGCCCCATCCAGAAAGCCAAAGAACCACATTTGCATGAAAGCTTAGGGAAGCAGCTGTGCCACTGAAGAGCTGGGAACACTGTTTTCTTTCCTGTGGGAATAGACATTTCTTTGTCATCTCAGCTCCAAGGAAAAGATGGAGCTGAGATGAACTCAGAGCCTGTGAGCCTCACCTCTGCTCTGAACTGCGCTGAGATTCCAAGACTGTGTGTCCTTTGCATTCCTCTTGAGGTTGATAAAAGTGGCCAGGAGACCTTGGAGCAGGCAGAGATTGGCACAGAGGGTGAGATTTTTGGGATTCATTTAGAATTAAAGAGTAAATTTTCCTCCCCTGCGCTCCCAGGTGTGGAATGGGAGCTGTATCTGTCAGAAAAGCACTGCAAAAAAACAGAACTCCTGTTGACGTAGCTGCAGTTTCTATCCTGGCACTTCCTTTAGGTAGAATTAGTGTCAAATGGTAAATCACCTCCAATAGCTCCATGTGTCTACCCAATCTCAGCTCTAGGACCACACTGCTAAACTCTGCAGACCTGCAAGAATGTAAATCAGTAAAAAAGAGGGCTTTCTCTTGATTTACAGGGTCCATGACTTGTAAGTCAGATCCTATTTGATTATTTTTCATTGTCTTTCATCTGTAGATCAGTTTAAATGGGATAAGCAACAGAATTCTGAATGCAAGGCTCTTGCATATATATATATATATATTATATATGTATGAAAAAAAATCTTTTTATTTGAATTTGTTTTATTGTCCATTAACACCATCTACCAATGAGGAGGTTTTGAAACTGAGTACCCAGCTGTCAGACTGGTGGGATGTCTCATGTGGCAGTCCTATCTCACAGAGATCTGTCCAAAGGCCTGTGGTCCATTATTAGCAGCTGCAGAAAGGATGGACACATCAACAACAACTGCTGGTTGTACTGACAGTGGATTAGTCACAAAAACCTTCCCTCTGGCAGTATCTAGGGTACTTATAAATGTCTGTGTGACTGTGTCAGAGACTGGAATAAATGTGTGCTGGGGATGGCAGTAGCACCTATCTTTGACTCAGCTCACGCAGAATGAGTGGAGCCAATCCTCCTTCCATTCTGCTTGCAAAGGCTGACAGGAAGCCTGCCCTCTTGAATCAGGGAAGGCTGCAGGTCACTGCCACCAGCAATGGCCAAGGAAAGAAAAAGAGGCAGAGGGGAAGACAGAGACTGGGCAACCACTGCTCCTGTTAGGAAGAATTATCAACCTGGTGGGTGTGTGCTTTCCCTGGAAAAGGGCAACTGACTGGGGCACTGGGATCAGCATGACCCTGGAATCAGGAAATCCATGCTCTGACAAACAAGTACTCTTTGTACGGTCTGGCCATTGGATAAACAAGGAGGAAAGGCCTTTCTCCACACTCAGCTGGGAAAGCAAGCCAGGACAGCTGTGTCTGGAAGAATGCCTCCACCAGGACTCTGAGCATGAAGGATGAATGCCCATGCCCATGCCTCCTGCCTGCTCTTTCTCCCCATATGAGGTCAGCATCAGGGACTCTCTCCAGTTCACCCTCGTTTGAAATGTTCTGGTCCTTTGGTGAGCAGGGTGTGAGCTGTGCTGCTGCAGCAGGAGCAGGGGTAGTTTTGCATTCAAAGAGTTTTCCACACAGAGGGTCAGACTGCACCAAGCCCAACTGCAAGATAACCCTCAGAGTTAAATTAAACTGTGAGTAGGAATGGGGTAATGTGCTGATTTAGAGAAGTCAGAGGTTGGCTCCATGGGGCAGAGAGAATGTCACTGCTGGAGGAAAATTTGGAGCATACCTCAGTCAAAAGATCATTCTGATAGTTTTTGGAAAGTCAGGAGTTTGAATATGGACAAAGTGGGTGCAGATAAGCCCACAGGGAAAGAAATCTGGAGCCTGCTGTACCACTGCGAGTTGTAACAAGGGGGCATAGAGTTCTAGAGTTCTTAGCAATCTGGTCCATGCCTGCAAAAACACCCTGATCCTGCTGCTGCAGACCCTGGCCCCAAAGCCCACATCAACACAGCATGATGGGGAATCTTGTGAACAGAACCTCAAGCTGTTGAGTTCAGGAACAAGTAGAGATGTCTTGAGCCACTTTAGGGGAGAGCAGGTTAAGCTGGTATTTAGGCAGCCTGAGCCAAATATGGGCTTTCCATTAGGTATATGAAGAGGCTGTCCTACCTTTCCAGTTTCAGAGATCCACAGTTCCTGAAGGATGCCTTTCTTCAAGACTTTGGCTTCATACACAACATCAGAATAACATCCCTGGATATCAGTGGCACTATGGTCAGAAGAGTAATAGTGATGATCCCAAATGCATGCTCCACACCCTGTCTGTGGCAAGGTGAGGGATGTAGTTCTTCCCCAAGGGTTTTTCTGGGCTACACAAGCACCTACACCAGCATTCACAGGTTGCCCTCATGGAAATCAGAGTTCTCACCTGCCCCTGTATCAGGTAAATAGATCTGTGTTAACAAAACACCTGAGCGTCTCTCCCTCTTAAAAGATGCCAGCCCAAACAAACAAACAAACAAACCCTGAAAACCTGGAATCTTCACAAGAAGGCTGGTGGGGAACTTCCTGAACATCCTACTCTGTTCCTATTACTACAGTGGTGATGTTCCTTTTTGCTGTAGTCTTGGACTAATAGGAGCCAAATATTATCCTGAAATCAAAGAACTACAGAGCAGGAGGAGCACGATCAGGGCTGGGACCAGCTGTATTGTGCAGCCTAAATAAGGCTGCCAGACTATTTAGTATGTCACAAAGAACCTGATGAAATGACTGCCCAGGGAGAAGAGGTGTTAGAGGGTTTCTTAATAGGAAAGGATGTAATACCCATGACTGGAAATTGAAGTCAGGGAGAATCAAGGTAGAAATACAATGTAGATTTTTCAAGAGAGAGAGAGCAATCAGACTGATTGCCAAGGGACTGAGTTCTCCATCAATGTGAGCCTTTAAATAAAAAGGAGATGTCTTTAACAGCTTGCCAGCAAAATGGTAAGAGAATTCTGGGACTACATGCAGGGCTATTAGATAAGAGAGGACCAAGCAATCAGTCTGTGTGTAGCAAGTGCCGCATCTCCTCAGTGATGCTTCTAGGACAGAGCCCATCTCTGCTTGAATAAGTCTGGAAGAGAAAGGATGAACAGAACTAAGGAAGTGAGGAAGCTGAACACCAGGCATTTCACAAATAAACCAAAGCCCTGCACAACAGTCTCCCCCAGAGTTGCATCCCTGGTTGGGAGCAAGGGTCTCTACTCTTGAGACAGTCAGCAGATGTAAGATAATCTGCGCAAATTTTGGTTTTGGATAGTTCTTCATTTTACAAGGACAGCATCTGGAAGCTATTTCACAACATCTTTTTTAAGTTGTTGTACTGCCACTTCCTAACTGGAAACTGTTATCATTTTAGAGAAAAATATACCTGATATTTCCACAGTAGTTAGATGTAGATTCCTGAGAGTAGTCAGAGGCAACTTGTGGGAGTTATCATTTAAAATTTCCCAGCTTTTAGATGCTCTTTAAAGAAAAAAAAAATCTATTTTAGCAGTATTGTATTAAAAGAATGTGTGTTGGAAGCTGTCATTATTAATCTGGGAATGGTCTGGGCTGTACTGTGTGGGAGCATCCTCTGCTTGCCTCCCATTCCTATTACAGCACAGTGCCCATAGGCAGAAAAGCTGATAAAAGTTGCAGGCATGTTTTTATACCGGGAATTTGATTTTTGCCTCCTGAAGTGGAGGCACATTTATAGCCTTGGAAGAACTTTTGGGCTTGATAACCTTGTCCATTTTCAAGTGTGTTCCACATGAATTACACTCCACAGGCAAAGCAAAGGGCTCTGACCTGCAACAAGGCTTTGTAGCCAGAGCTCGGGTGCATCAGTGGAAAGAGCATCAGTGGATTTTAACTAAAACCTGTTGGTTGTAGAGGATAAAGTTTAACAGAAGGCATCTCTCTAATAGGATTTTTCCCAGCCTAGTGTTCTCACTTAATGCAGAGCTGTCTCTGCCTTTTTTCCATTTTAGCCCTCACTGAACCACTTGCTGTTATTTGCACATGAGTGCTGTACCTAGAGGCCCTCTTCACATACAGCTTCAGATTTCAGATATTGTATGGCTGCCTCTTGGCTTCATCATTGAAGAAAAGTTTCTTTGCCCACTCCTTCTCCCCAAACTCCTGTTTTGCTGCATATTATGCTGCACATATTCAGAGGGGTAATCAATTCAGTAGTTTTTGCTCTAAATGCAATTCCTCAGTAATTGCCATCTATTTATTTTTATTGGTAGCAATAACTCAGCTTTATGAATGCAAGCTCTGGATTCTTTCCATCAGTGTGCAAAGCTTTGCTTAATAAAAGTAAAAATGCATTTGAGAAGGTTTAAATTAGGTGGTTGCAAAGAACTGTTATTATCATAGAATCATAGAATGGTTTGGGGCAGAAGGGACATTAAAGAACAACTAGTTCTAACCCCTCTGGCACGGGCAGGGACCCATTCCACTAGTCCAGGTTGCTTAAAACCCCAGTCAGCCTGGCCTTGACACTTCTAGGGATGGGGCATCCCAGCTGCCAACCTGTGCCAGTGTCCCACCATCTCCATTGTGAGGTATTTCTTCCCAGCATTTTATCTAAACCTATTTTCTTCCCATTTAAAGCTATTTCTCCTGGTCCTGTCACTACATGCCCCTTGTCAAAAGTCCTTCAGATCTCTTGCAGGCCCCATTCCAGTGCTGGAAGGCTGTTAGAGCCTTCTCTTCTCCAAGCTGAACAATGCCAGCTCTCTCAGCCTGCCTTCACAGGAGAAGTGTTCCAGTCCTCTGAATATCTTGGCCTCCTCCAGACCTGCTCCAACAGTTTCATGTCCTCATTATGGTGGTGGTCTCAGAACTAAATGGCAGCACTCCATACCTTGAGAAGCACAGATGGAATGACAATTGGATCCTGGAAGGCCAAGTACAGGGATTGTTTCAGCCTTGTTGACAAGCAGGGGATCCAATCCAGCCAGATCTTTCCCTTCTCGTCCAACACTGCAGGAGTCATTGCATGGTGTTGGGGCCTTTGGAATGGGATATTGCTGGTGGGTTTCCTGATTCAAAATAAGCACAGCTCTGTGAACACTGCTGTTGTAATTTTACCTTCCCTTTTACAGTTTTCTTTTTCATATTTTGATCTGTCCACACTGGGAAGAATGAACCCTCAAAACGCACTCTGACCCATATGCACGATACACACAGATCTTTTTAGTAGTCACATTGAGCAAACTTCAGGAGAAACTCTGTGTAATTTTTGTCTACATTTTCACCTCCATTTTACCTTTAGATCATTAAAATAAGCAAAATATATCAGAAAAAAAAAAGAGAGACACAAAAAAGGTCAATAAATATTAGCATATTTGAAATGTTTGATAGGAGTCTGTGCTGGCTTTTGATTACGGTTGCCTTTAATAAAGGCAACCTATTGTGCCAACTGTGCATTACCAAGAGATAAAACACAGTTACCGCTTGTGCAATTTGGTTCTATACCCTAAGCAAAAATGCCTGTTCCTTGTTTCCATATGCTACCAAAAGGGATAAGATTTTAATTACCAGACAGTAAATGTCCTTCCCATTTTCATGGTAATAGACCTAAAGTTATTTTTATTCCCTAATTATACACTGCCCGTTAGAATGGCAGTGGTTAGATACATATTGGGGTCACTGAAATTCAGAGAGGTATTTATTCAGAGGGTGCAAATCATGTACCTCCCATGTCTCTGTTCCTTTGTCTTGTGGAGGGACACACAGGATCTTGCAAGACCCATGTGTTGGGCTGCCTGGGACTGTCACTTGTCTCGTGCCAAACCACAGGGACAGCACTACCTGTGGGACTGTGTCTGTCTATCCATGTACCATGTTCTGTGTATGATGTCTGCTGCAGACAAAAAAGATTGCTGTAGGGTTCAGGGAACCAGAAAGTATGAAATGTGAAGAAGTCCTATTTAAGTCCTATGCTGCTCATAAACAGTTAATCCAGCTTTTCAATAAGAGTGCTTATCAAGGGGAGGAGAATTTAAATTCTCTTCCAGCATGCTTGGGCCATAAGTTAGCTTTATAACAAGGGTAAAGTGCTGTTTGCACTGGCTGAGAAAATGGGTATAACGATTGCTCCTAGACAACTCTATCTCATTAGTAAAGTAGGTCTGAAAAGACATTTATTTCCTGGAACAGAATGGGACCACAACCGCAGGGATGTTCCTGGTGCTGAAATGCTAAACCCAGACTTGTTCTGGTGATTATTTGTAAAGCCTTGCCATGAGCAGCCCAATAGAAGGGAGAGCAGAGGTTCCCCCTTAGTCATACCTTCCTTGTGACTTGTTCTTGAAAGGTGCCTGCCTTTCTCTCCCTGGAAAGAGCCTGGAAGAGGAAAACAGCATCCTTACTCATGTCTGGAGCACCTCCAGCTTTCACTTAGAAGGTGAAAGTCAGGCTGGTGAGGTGTGAGTGACACAGCTATTAATTTAAACATTCCTGAGGTAAAACATGTCCTGGGCTGAACGCAGACCACACCTCAGAGGAGCATGGAAGAGGATGGACAGGATTTTTCGGGACCAGACCTGAGTATGGAGACACTGCAGAGTAGCCTGTGTGGGAGATGGATGCAGACCTTCAGCTCAGCAAGCAGCTTCGGGGTTACTGCTTCCCATTAATCAAATGTAGGGAAGCTCCTGGGGGATAGCCAGTGGATGCAGCTCTGTTTGGGCAGCCAGGAAAGGAGCACTGCTTCGCCCAGAGCATCGGGCTGCAGGAAGAGCAGCATCAGGTAGGCAGGAATTGCTTCCATTAGCACCTCAGCAGCTCTGAGAGGGCAGGTGACAAACTTGCAGCTTCCAGCGACAGAGAACAGGCCGACACAGTGCCGGGCAGGGAGACATAGGCACGCTGCTTCACACACCTAGAGGGTCAAATCCTCTTCTATTTACCGGGCAGGAGAATGGTGCTTTGCTTACATGAGCCCGTTACCCGGATTTCTGGGGACTTTCCTGCACCAAGGTTTCAGTTCTGAGTCTGCAAGTGATTCAGATGCCATGGCAAGTGCAGAAGCAGAAAGGGGGATCACTCCGTGCCTGTAGCAAGCTGTGGGGTGAGGAAATGGCTGTGAATAAAAACATCAGCATCTGGCCCAAAGAGGCTCCCATTTTAGGTAGCAGGCTGACAGCAGGGAAATCCAGAGGGGACAGCAGAGTTTTATGTGACTCATTGGCCATGGCAGGCAGTGCAAAGCCTCTTGTGAAGAAAGTGTGAAGCCTGTGAATGTTTGCTAGTAAAATAACCAGCATCGTTTAGAGCTAAGAAGGTGCATGGGGCTGGGCTGGACCCTGGACTGTTGACATTGAAAGGAATTTGCTGGAACAGAGAGGAAGTTCTGTGCTGGGTCCTCAGATTGGGACACAAATAGTCACCCCTGGTCTGGGTCTGCTCCCTGAAATAGTTTATCTTGCTGTACAAAGAGGTTCTGATCCTGCAATGGGCTCTGGACAGGGACAGCAGCCTCTTTATATGAGGCAAGTTACAGGATCAGGACTCCACATGGAGTTTAATCCTAGAGCACACACCTACTTTGATGGCATGTGTTTACCTGCTTTCTGTGCCAAGATAGAGGATGCTCAGGAGGTCTTGCTAGAGAAAAAGTTTCCTTGAAGTTTTCTTGCAATGATACTCAGCTCTTGCCTTGGTGTTTGGGTCTGTTTTAAAAATTATTCTGTGCGTTCTCCAAGGAGATTAATTCAAAGCATGAGTCCGAAACCTCCCTGCAAAGGGGTAGCTGTATTTCTCAGTGTTTACGTTAAAGCAACCAGTTGGTGTTGCACAAGAAAGAACTGCCCTCCAGTCCTTCTGAATGTTTTGTCATCTTTGGGCTGATGATTGTAGTTTACAGCCAACAAATCAGCAGGGTCTTTTCCAAGAGCTGCTAAACCAAGGCCTCTTTAACAGGAGGCTCCAGGTATTTCGTCTGTGTCAAAAGACGCAGGTTCTCTTGTTGCAGATTCCCTGCAGTGAATGTGCAGTCTCATGCTTGGTGCTGCTGTTGATCCAGACCCAGGATGTTAGACCCCCATAATATGATTGCCCATGGCTAATAATCAGCACAGCTTATGTGGGTTTTTTGCAGCCAATCTGATAGGCCTGGCTGCGGGTTTCCAGGTGTGTAGAGAGCAGACACCCACCTTCTAAAGTCTTCACTTTAAATGTGACTTGCAAAAACCACATCTTGTGACAAAGGAGAAGATCTATTGACTATTTGGCTTGGAAAAACAAAACAAGCAAAGCAGCTACAGCAACAGCAATAAACCCAGAAGAAGTCCTGTCCCTGTGTTCTGGACTTCTTGTGTTTGATTCTGTAGCAGAGGAAGAAGGAACTCTACTTCCAAGGTAGACTGAAATTAGGTGGGGCTGCTTTTTGTTCATGTGAGTGCTGCTGGTATTGTGTAGGGGGCCAGTTAAAGCACTGTTCTTTGTTTGTGTTGTTCTGTGTTTTGTGTGCATCTGTATCTTTGAGAAACATGTTTTGCTGTGCGGAGACACCCAGGAGCTGGAAACCTGGCAAAGAGGCTGGTGACAAAAAACCCCTTAGGTCTTCAAGACCATGGGATTGCACTTCTGCTCACAGGACACTTCTTAGAATGAGTTTTAGAAAACAATGTTAATCACCAGGACACTGTTTTAGGGCATTGTAATGGCTTTCCTGGGGGATTTCTTACTGCCTGTCTGCAGGACAGGCATTCCCAAGAGGAATTCAGCATCTTGCTGTAGTTATGGGACAAGATAACAGTACTAACCTGCATAACCACATTAAGCACTGACCATTTATTTCTACTGAAAACTTTGAATGTGACTGGTAAGCTACAAAAAATAGGAAGCCTTCATCCAAAAGTCTTGGGAAGTTCAGTCTAGCACCATCTCATCCAAACATAAGATGTGTACACGTTTTTATATTCTGCACAAGCTGCATAGCTGGTGTTTGATGGTGCATGTCTCAAAACCAACACTGAAATGAGAGGCCTAGATAGATTCATTCTTGTAATGTGACTCTGAAGTGGAATTTGTTTCTAAAACACCATGACATTGATTTCCCACAAAATGACAGTCTTGTCTCATTACCTTGATTCATTTGTTGTCTGATGGATTTTAATAGCAAAGATCTGAATTTCAATGATTAACCCCTACCCCAAAAGGAAAAAAATTAGAGCTGTGTCACATCAGCAGCTTCAAAAAGAACCAGCGTTTGGGAAGAAATTCACAGTATTGGAAGCCTGATGGCAGGGAGCCTCAAACAAAAGGGAAACATTAAAGATAGAGAGATAGGGGAGAAAAATGTTGAATAGGAAAGGCAGGCACAATGTCCATATAAAGAAGGAGCAGCTCTATCTCTGTGTCCAAATCTTCTGCTCTGACTTGCCCCCTTCTGTGTGGTACTACTATTTCCCTGAAGCAAACTTTCTCATATTTGGGACTTCACACAATGTGTTTTATGTGCCACAAAGAGTTACAATTCCACTTGGATGTATTTGACTTAGGAACATAACAGATGCTGTGTGGGAATCCTTAAAAGTTGGGGGTTTTGGGAAAGCTGCGAAAAGCAGGCCTCAGAAACAGAAGAACTGCAATTAGAACCAAGCTGCAGCCACAAGAGTTGTCAGCAAAAATGTAGAGAGCAAGAACAAGTAGAACAATGGTCTGTGTATTAGAGCATGGCTATAATAACTCTTGAGACTGCAAAAAGTATATCTAGTGAGATATGAAGAAGTTGCTTAATAATGAAGCTCTGTGCATTTTCTTTTAAAGCTTACAAGTAGGCATTGTATTTGAAATAAGCAAGCATTGTTTTAACCAAATGTACGCTTACCTATAGTGGTTGGATAAAGCTACTATCAATATGCTTCTGCCTTTTGCTATTGGTCAAAAAGCTTTAAAAAGGTATTGTAACACTGTGCTCCGGGTCTGCTGCAGAGAAGTGAGCTGCTGGCATCTTGCAATTGTCTCAACCATGTAATGAGGCTGATGCTGAGAATAAACAGCTTGAGGCACGTCCAACAGTAGTACCTTTCTGTTTGTGCTTTGTACATAGTGGCTGGCATTAATGTTGTTTCTGAGTAGATAGATTAAAAGTCCCCTGTACTAAACATGAGAGAAAGAAGTTACTAGAGCACATATAGAGAACATCCAGAGGAATATAAGGAAGGGGGGAAAAATCCCTTGAGAGTGGACAGAGTTAGTGAGGTGAGGTGTGTCCACTGTGTTTTAAGTTTCCTGTTAGTTATCTGAGATCTCTGGACTTATCTCGCTAAAATTGGCTGCTAAGAAACTACATTCTCACTGTGCTGCTTTCGTCAAAGTGATGGCTGCTGTTTTAACAAGCTGCTTTATCCAGAGATTGATGGCCCCATTTGCAGCATGAAAGATCAGAGCTGTTTGCAGCAGTGAAGGTCTGAGCTCTCTGGGGTTCCTGCTGACAGGGAGATGTTGGGCAATTGCCAGGGAGGCAGAGCAGGTGGAGAGGCTGCTCCCCTGTGTCTGGGCATCACACATGGGCATCCCCACACCTCCCACATTACCTGCTGGAATACTCGCAGTCCTCCCATGCATTGGCTCAGAGTGAGTGCAAGTGAGGATTGTTCATTTTGGGTTATCTCTTGTAGGAAGCTGATCAATGTCATTCCCACAAAGGTGCTGTCGGTGTGGAGCAGCAGCGTGGCTGGGTGATGAGAAGGCCGATCAGACCTTCCTCTGGAGGCATAAGTCATCTGTTCCACCCATGTCATCTGTCCCAGACCACAGGGTTGCCTCAGTCCAGCACTTCTGCTTGTTCTCAAGACCAAAAGGGTGACAGGGAGGATATGGGAGTCACCAACCGGGTCTATCAAAGCCTACACACACACTGCTTGTGAAGTCAAGTCTTTGTAACTGGCCTGTTGTCACTTCTTCTGCAATGAGCAGAGGTGTAAAGGTCAGGCAGACCTTTTGAATCAGGCAGTGGTGGTCATGGGGGGAGGGATTGCAGAGTTCATGAGAGGAGGAAGTGAAGGAAGGTTAAGACAAATGTTATAAACATACAGTCAAAAATGGCAATGGTGGGGTGAAGCATTGAATAACAAGAGAAGCTGAATCTCTCACAGGTTTCCTGCTGAGATCTACCAACAGGTAGGTTAGCATAAAGTCTGTGGTCTTGTGTCAGTTGTGACCACATTCATGTTTATGGTGCTGTGTTTGGTTTTATTACTGAAGACTGCAGCTGGATTCAAAGAACTAAAATATGTGATTTTCCTCTTTCGGAATTTCAAGCAGTTTTCAGATGTTCTTAACTGATCTTCATGCTTCTAAGAGCCTGTATCTGACCATCTGTCTCCAATTAGTCCTTTCAGCCCTGCAGACTTCTCTCTCTGCAGTTCTCACACATCTTTTTTTTTCTACTTTGTTGTTAATAAAAGGAACATCAAAGCCCTCTCAAAGCATCATTTTCCCTATTTGAAGAAGGATAACTTCATCCATCTGGGAAAAGGTGGGACAAGACAAACTAATCTTTTCCATGAAGTTCTCTTAAAAACCTTTTTTTTTTTTCTCCTAAGGTGTAAAAGGTGACTGAGTGTCATGGGAGAGCTCCTGGGTCAGAGACTGAATAAGGATTCAGGAGATCTGGGTTCACTCTTAAGCTCTGCTAAGTCATTCTGACTCATCCTATCTGTTCAATAGATAAAATCACCTGTATCATTACGTTCTTTTTCTTCTGGTGGTGCCAAGACCTGAGCAAAAAAAAATGGGCTCTGCACACTCTGCCCCCACTCCTGGGACCAAGGCTTCTCTCAAGAAGGGCTCCAATACAGTGCAGATGTAACCTGGGATCATGGTATTGAGAAAAAAAATTTGTTTTAAAGGTGCCCTAAATTCAGACTCTTTCTCTTGGTCTTTTCTTGATCTGTGCTTCAGGTAGGTTGATGCCTGGTCCTGTATCTGCTGGTACTGACCTAATTTCTCTGCTTGACCCCAAACTGACTTTGCTCATCTGCACAGAAGTGTTCAGTGACGCTGCTGTCTGTGGTTTCTCTCACTGGATGTGCTCTACCCTTCTCATTTAAGTTCTGTTGGATTGTCCTTGTCAGAAAAGGAAAAAGGACTCTTGTGGAACGGATCTTTTCTTTCTGACAGGGCCCAGAAAAAATGAGGCACACAAAAAGTTATTTCTCTTTGAAAGTCCTTCCCAGCCTCTGACACTTTAGGTAGGACCTGTTGAACCTGAAGGTACAGATGTGCAAGCCTATCTTCTCTCAGGGTAGTGAATGTTGTAAACATTTGTGTGCCAGATAACTCAGATTAGTTCCCCTTCCTTGCCTCTCATGGATTCAGAGGCCATCTGTCCATCTTTGTTCATTTTTTCAAGAACAGATTCCCTGCCAAAGTATGTGACATTTGTACCACTTGTTTGTATTGGGATATTTGGTCTATTTTGTCCAAAGGACATTAGTTTGAAAATATTTACTTGAGCAGCTCTGGTTCTGTTAGCCAACTCCTCTGCTTCATTCTAGACAAGGAGAGTTAGATTTACTGTAATCTGCTTCCTGCAAAATATAGACACTACACACGTATAAGACAAGCCTGAAGCAGCAAAGAACAACCTTTAAGTAACTCTTACTGCCCATTAGCCACACAATGATACCTGGTAGGTAAAGAAGACACTCAGAGAGATGTCAGGAAGTCCCATGAAAAATGACTTCTGAAAGCCTTTGTAAGATTGTAGGCCTGTGTGTGATTTGTGTAATTAATAGACAGTATTATTTGAACATGGTATGGTTGTTAAGGATGACTTGCTCAGTCTCACCTTTGTATTGTCTAGGAACATGCTAAGATTAATTTAACATCTACTGTACATCACTTGCAGAACTCTAGGCTTGGATAGTTAATGAGTCCCCTGGAGTCTTCGCTTTCAGCTCTAATTTTTTTCTCTTTCTGAGAAGAGAGGAGTCAAATAAGTGAAAAATCCTATGAACAAGGGGAGTGGAAAGGAGGTTAAAATTCACAATTGCTGTATTTGGGGTGAAGCTTTGTTTTCTGCCTAGGGCCTTTGTCCTAGATGAATGTGCATCTCTGAAGACTATCCCAAGTCCCAAAGCAGTGTAAGCCAGAACAGGGTGCTCAGGACTTGACCCTATAGCTCTCAGCTGATTCATTGTCCACCTGAAAATAAAACTTCATAAATTCCTCTTCTCTCTCCTATTAAAGGAACCTCCCTATTGTGGAATTATTGAATTTTTAGTTTGGAAAAGACCTTTAAGATCTCTGTATCCAACTGTTAGCCATCCTTGTTCTTCTAGCCACAGTCTGCCTGAACTGTATCCATCCATCAAAGCCCTCCAGGCACTTGAGCCTGTAGGCACAATGAGACAGTGATCCAAATGACTTTGTAACCCTGGAATGCATACAGACTCCAAATACCTCCTGTTTGTTCCACATGCTGCATGGATTAGGGCTCAAGCACTTCGGAGACACATCCATTTAAAAGAATATGTGAGAGATTTCTCCCCAGCAAGGAGACACCCATTGCTGTTACTCAGCACTCACTTTACTCTCTCTTTTGGTGCCACCACATGATTTAGACTCAGTTGCCTCCAATACTGTTCAGAAAACAACTCCCAGCCCCATATCTGACATCATGGCACTAAATCTATTCTGTAATTGCTGACCTGAAAGTGGAGCAGCAACCCCCTCCTGGTGCCTGAAGTCACCAATTTACAAGCCTTTTCCATCACAGGAGGCTTTTTTTCTCTAAGCCACTGAGTACAGGCTCTGAATTTTCTTCCTGATGGGTGTTTGGAGTCTTGGAGAAGATTCTGTTCTCTTTCCTATAGCATCTGATGCTGTGCAGACTTCCCAACTTCACCTGCACTTGTCCAACAACTTCCTTCAAGCAGGAAGACTCCTTCCCCATCTCCAACCTCCCTGAGGAGTTAAGCCTGTATTGAGGTATCTGCTGCTGGACTCTGCTGCATCACCACTGGTGCTAAGCACACACACACTGCCCCCAACAGAATTTCTGGGTTCCTTCTGTCTGCTCTTTGCAAAATGCTGCAACAACTTGCCCCTTCTGCTATAGTGGTGCAGCCCAATTTTATATTCTGTCACAAAGTGCAAACTTAAGAGGCAGAGACAAAAACCTTTCCTCATTCAGGATTTCAGTGGCACAGGAATCATGGAGCAGAAGGAAGACTCAAATGGCACCCCTGCAAAGCAGGTGTTCTTCCTTCTCTATTCTCCTCCTGTCTATGCAGGTCCCTCTTGTATGGGCCTTCAGCACTGTCTCATCTCTTCCATTTCAGTGCAGACAATAAAACCCAGGCCAAGACATTTATCTAGCATGCAAAACTTTATTCAGAGCTCATCAGATCAGACCAAGTGTGGCTGTAGCTGCTTCACTGGTAAGGCATTAACTGCAGCGCGGCAACAGACTGAGGTAGTTTTCTTCTGCCTGGATTAAAAATCATTACATTTGATGGCTTCTGTACAAAAATGTGGGCAAATGCACAGCCTGAGATGGTGTTTGATGGGGAAAGTTGCAGTCTCATCCAAAGCCATGCTAACAAAGGAGGCACTTACCTGATATCTACAGGTTCATTCCTAGGTGGGATGTGCTGAAGTAATTTAACTTCCAGTTGAGCCTCTTTTAGAGATATCTCTGCTGTGCTGGGTCATGAA
>VWZN01011516.1:102364-163740 GCA_013396955.1 Regulus satrapa | reverse complement strand
CCAAACTTCCATAAGGTTCTTGGAGACATCACTTGTGAACCCCCAGACAATCAGACTTGGTGGGTTAATGGAAGAAAAACAGCTACTGAGCATTATGTCAAGGAGCTATAAGCTCTTTGATGCAGCCCCCCAATACCTGTGAGGTACCCTGTTTAAAAAATANGAAAGCCTTTGTAAGATTGTAGGCCTGTGTGTGATTTGTGTAATTAATAGACAGTATTATTTGAACATGGTATGGTTGTTAAGGATGACTTGCTCAGTCTCACCTTTGTATTGTCTAGGAACATGCTAAGATTAATTTAACATCTACTGTACATCACTTGCAGAACTCTAGGCTTGGATAGTTAATGAGTCCCCTGGAGTCTTCGCTTTCAGCTCTAATTTTTTTCTCTTTCTGAGAAGAGAGGAGTCAAATAAGTGAAAAATCCTATGAACAAGGGGAGTGGAAAGGAGGTTAAAATTCACAATTGCTGTATTTGGGGTGAAGCTTTGTTTTCTGCCTAGGGCCTTTGTCCTAGATGAATGTGCATCTCTGAAGACTATCCCAAGTCCCAAAGCAGTGTAAGCCAGAACAGGGTGCTCAGGACTTGACCCTATAGCTCTCAGCTGATTCATTGTCCACCTGAAAATAAAACTTCATAAATTCCTCTTCTCTCTCCTATTAAAGGAACCTCCCTATTGTGGAATTATTGAATTTTTAGTTTGGAAAAGACCTTTAAGATCTCTGTATCCAACTGTTAGCCATCCTTGTTCTTCTAGCCACAGTCTGCCTGAACTGTATCCATCCATCAAAGCCCTCCAGGCACTTGAGCCTGTAGGCACAATGAGACAGTGATCCAAATGACTTTGTAACCCTGGAATGCATACAGACTCCAAATTCCTCCTGTTTGTTCCACATGCTGCATGGATTAGGGCTCAAGCACTTCGGAGACACATCCATTTAAAAGAATATGTGAGAGATTTCTCCCCAGCAAGGAGACACCCATTGCTGTTACTCAGCACTCACTTTACTCTCTCTTTTGGTGCCACCACATGATTTAGACTCAGTTGCCTCCAATACTGTTCAGAAAACAACTCCCAGCCCCATATCTGACATCATGGCACTAAATCTATTCTGTAATTGCTGACCTGAAAGTGGAGCAGCAACCCCCTCCTGGTGCCTGAAGTCACCAATTTACAAGCCTTTTCCATCACAGGAGGCTTTTTTTCTCTAAGCCACTGAGTACAGGCTCTGAATTTTCTTCCTGATGGGTGTTTGGAGTCTTGGAGAAGATTCTGTTCTCTTTCCTATAGCATCTGATGCTGTGCAGACTTCCCAACTTCACCTGCACTTGTCCAACAACTTCCTTCAAGCAGGAAGACTCCTTCCCCATCTCCAACCTCCCTGAGGAGTTAAGCCTGTATTGAGGTATCTGCTGCTGGACTCTGCTGCATCACCACTGGTGCTAAGCACACACACACTGCCCCCAACAGAATTTCTGGGTTCCTTCTGTCTGCTCTTTGCAAAATGCTGCAACAACTTGCCCCTTCTGCTATAGTGGTGCAGCCCAATTTTATATTCTGTCACAAAGTGCAAACTTAAGAGGCAGAGACAAAAACCTTTCCTCATTCAGGATTTCAGTGGCACAGGAATCATGGAGCAGAAGGAAGACTCAAATGGCACCCCTGCAAAGCAGGTGTTCTTCCTTCTCTATTCTCCTCCTGTCTATGCAGGTCCCTCTTGTATGGGCCTTCAGCACTGTCTCATCTCTTCCATTTCAGTGCAGACAATAAAACCCAGGCCAAGACATTTATCTAGCATGCAAAACTTTATTCAGAGCTCATCAGATCAGACCAAGTGTGGCTGTAGCTGCTTCACTGGTAAGGCATTAACTGCAGCGCGGCAACAGACTGAGGTAGTTTTCTTCTGCCTGGATTAAAAATCATTACATTTGATGGCTTCTGTGCAAAAATGTGGGCAAATACACAGCCTGAGATGGTGTTTGATGGGGAAAGTTGCAGTCTCATCCAAAGCCATGCTAACAAAGGAGGCACTTACCTGATATCTACAGGTTCATTCCTAGGTGGGATGTGCTGAAGTAATTTAACTTCCAGTTGAGCCTCTTTTAGAGATATCTCTGCTGTGCTGGGTCATGAACAGAACAGTTTTCTTCCATGTACAAACATGTACCTTGCTGCTGTTGATGTGTCCTGTAGATACCTTTCACACACTGTAGCTGAAGGAGCCACAAAATTCTTTCCTGCAGTGGTGGCTGATTATGTGAAAGCTGCTATCCAGGGACCAGGCTAGGAGAAAGTGTGGGACATAAGGACGGAGCAGATTATGATGTTCTCTGTGTTTTAGAGAGAGGAGGGAGGGAGGACAGAACTTGGGAAGGAAGTAGAGGACAGGAAAAATTTATCCCTCTGGCAATAATGAGAGGAGAAATCCAATATGTACTCTCAGGGCACGGGGCTGAATGGAGCAGTGAGCTTGGAATTCACAGACGAACTGTGAATTTTTATCTCTAAAACTTTATCTCTAAAACTTTGAATAAAATAAGATGTTGAAATACACCCTGTCAACAAAATCCAAGAAAATCTGGCTTGTGCATTTTCTTCTACTTGCATAAATAATGCTACAGGCAATACAAAAGCCCAAAATCTCTGAAGATGGGTTTGCTGCTTATCCCAAGAAAGCCAATGATATCACTGGGAATAACTCTGGGTCAGACAGGGCTTGATGTAATAGTGCATGTGTAAGGTTTCTGAGCATGATGCCATATGCTCATGGAGAGCATTGGATCACTGTAAAGATGTCAACAAAAGGACTCAGGAAGCTTGTGAAAATGAAGAGGGTAAAGAGAAGGCTCCAGAGTGTAGGAAAATTAGAACTTTTCCTCTGTGGCTGTTGCTGTCATGAGATTTGTCACTTATTTTTATTTCACTGTGCTTCCTTCCCACTGACCAATGAGAACTGTTAGCAAGAAGTGAGATNAAATAAAATTGTAAAGAAAATGTGAAATTTAAACTCCAGGTAGTAGAGTTTATAAGAATGTTCTTTGCTCCAAGAGTCAAGATAATTGTACATTGAAATATTATTTTATTCTAACATTAGTCTTGCCTTTCTCTGAAGTGTGAGATAAATATGTTTAAAATGGATAATCATACCCAAACCATTTCCATTATCAACTAAGGTGATAGTTGATAATGAATAAGATATGGGTATTTGTGTGGGAATCTTTAAAAGTCAAGGGTTTGGTGAAAGCTGCGAAAAGCAGGCCTCAGAAACAGAAGAACTGCAATTAGAGCTAAGCTGCAGCCACAAGAGTTGTCAGCAAAAATGTAGAGAGCAAGGCCAAGTAGAACAATGGTCTGTGTATTAGAGCATGGCTATAATAACTCTTGAGACTGCAAAAAGTATATCTAGTGAGATATGAAGAAGGTCTAAGCTTAATCATGAAGCATTGTCTCTTAAAGCTTACAAGCAGGCATTGTATTTGAAATAAGCAAGCACTGTTTTAACCAAAGGTACGCTTACCTATAGCGGCTGGATAAAGCTACTATCAATATGCTTCTGCCTTTTGCTATTGGTCAAAAAGCTTTAAAAAGGTATTGTACCACTGTGCTCCGGGTCTGCTGCAGAGAAGTGAGCTGCTGGCATCTTGCAATTGTCTCAACCATGTAATGAGGCTGATGCTGAGAATAAACAGCTTGAGGCACGTCCAACAGTAGTACCTTCCTGTTTGTGCTTTGTACATAGTGGCCAACATGAGGTGTTCTGTTGCAGTTAAGCTGTTTCAAACAAACACTCCCTCTTGCTATTGCTTTTGCTATTTTCATGATATAGTGGAGGTACTTAACAGACTTCAGAAGTTTATCTATTCTTTCTCCTTTGTAGAAAATAAAACTCTGTTTTTCTACAGCTGATGCTTGAATACACAAAACCCACTTTGTGCATGTGCAGATTGTCTGTCATAATATTTAGCTAATTCAAATTTTTCCTCACTAAAGACTAATTTTTTTCCCCCTGAACCTCTGTTCTCCTTTTCACTTGTGACTGGTACAGAATAGTTTATTTACAGCAACAAGTTTGGAGCAATGAAGCCCAGGGAGGGGCTGCTTTGTTGAGTTGGGGGTAAGAAGAGGCTCACTTCTGTGGGGCCTGATGCACAGCTATGTTTGTGTGAGGTCAAAGGGATGAAGACTGGGAGCTCCTGTGGCACAAGGGACACATTTGGAACCGATAAGCAAGGTTGTGAAACTCATTTGCGTGGTTTATGAACTGAGGATCATGGCCTTACTGGGTCAAATTGTATTGAGCTGAGTAGTCTCAGCTCCCAGAGAAAATATCCCAGGAAAATGTGCTTGTCTACCATCTCTTTGTAGCTCAATATTTCTTCCTCCATCACTAAGTCTGTTGGTTACTTTTATGTGTGGCTGTCCTTGAAATCCAAGGGTTGGAATGACAGATGGGGTTACGGTTGTGGTATTGCTGGAAAACAAATGTTCTCTAGATCACTGTGACAGGGACGTCACTTGGCAGCTTACCAAAGTTGTTATTTTCCTTATTTTAGTTGCAGTCTGTTTCACTCCAAAGCAATTTTTTCCGTACTTGTGATGGTGCCCTAAGAAAAATGTGCAAGGTTGCTTTGTATGTTAACCTCTAGATAGAGCTGTTTCAGGAGTGTGCGCCTTGGGAGCAGGGAAAACTTGATTTGTGCTCTCAGTGCTTAGGGCTAACCTGGGTGATTTCTGAACTGTGAAGAGAACTTTGTGAATTGAAGGTATATATTTTTCTGAGAGGAACAAACCAGTTTTTCCCAGAGTCTTGTTTCACTTACTTTAATGAAGTACTCCTGTACTCAAACACTGTATGACTGAATTTTACCTGAGGTTCAATTAACGCATTGATTTTTAGTCTGTTAATCTCTTCTGCAGCTTAGTATTTGTCTGCATAGTGTGTTATCAAAGCTGTGAGAAAATCTCCTTACACTGTTGTTTCTTCCAGTGACCACAGGCCTGCAAAGACTATGCAAAAAAAGAAAATTTAGAAGGTGCCTGAAATGCAACATGGAGTGGGAAAGGTAGAAAAATTGCAGATTTTTTTTTACACAATGACATTGAAGACAACTTTTTAATAGACCTGCTTTTATACTAATGTTCATTATACAGTCCATGCAGGAAAAACTTCTTTGATGAAAAGGCTTAAAGCCTAGTGCAGCATTGCTCACACACAGGAACATGAGCTATGCTTTGTGTTTCACTGAGAAAACTTGTATGAAAAGGTTCTGTTTGGAAAACTCCTTGCTTCAAGTTTCACTTGTACATTACAAAAAGCTGTTAAGGAGAGGTGCAGAGCAGCATAGGCGTGCTGGAGAACAGTCTGCCAGTGCTGAATTTGTCTGTTGAGACACAGTTATGGGTCTGGAGCAGAAGGTGAAAGTTTGGTGTGTGAAGAAATGCTGAAAAGAACAGTGGTTGCAAATGTAAGATACAATGAGCAAAACCAAGGAACCCATCTCCTAGAGATTGTCCAGAGCTTAGCTGGGAGCGGGATATACACGAGTGGGAAAGGGCAGAACTGCAGCCCTTAAAGAAAAGATGTGGGCATGAGGGAGACTGGTTCCAGAAAAGCCATGGACAAATGTCCCAAAATCACTCCACATCAATCCCTTGCTGCCAAGGGTGGCTCAAAAAGGTTGTGCTAAGCTGTTCTTCCTTTCAAGCCTCTTGCTTTTTTTCAGTACTTTGCTAATTCTGCTCCTTCAGCAATCATCCAGAATTGCTTTCTCTTTTCCCTCAGGAATTGTTGCACTGATCTCTTCTATTGCTTTTGGCTCTGAGAGTTATCTCCTTTACCTTATATTCAGATGATGGAGAAGGTTAAAGATTTAATTTTTTTCTGGTCATTTGGACGAGTCCAGCTTGGGCAAACAGCACAGGGTGCAGGAGTTGGTGGAAGCTATGGAATCACATTCTTCCTACCATTCCACAATGACAGACAACAGTGTCTGTGCGATGTTGCATTCCTGGTCCCTCAACAGTGACCCCAGTAATCTAGGGATGTGTAGGCATGGGATAGAAATGGGATTGTCTTCTACCCATTCTATCCAGTTCTATACCCCACAACTGTTGGGAACCACTGCAGCTTCTGCATGGAGTGAACTTTGGTTCAGCAGCTGAACGAGCCATTAACCTGGAACACAGGGCTCAACAAGGCAGTCCAACTTGTCTTCCTCATGTTGGCACCAGACACACATTAGGCACCTTTCAGCTGCCAAATGAGTTCTCAGGACCTCTTCACTCATCCCCTTCTAAGGATTAATCCCTCTAAGTGGCTGTTGCAGTCAGCTTCCTGCCAAAGCTGATTGGATTTTCCATGGTGTCAGTGGTGGGGGTGACAGCTGTGGCAGTGCCGGTGTGGCAGTTCTTGTCATGACAGGACAAATTGTGTCTCTGAGCTTGTGCTGAAAGTCCATCTCCTGCAGCTTTGTCAGTCTTTGACCATAATCCTATTTTGACAGGCAAGTGGGCTGTGCTCTTTCCAGTGAGTAAGCAAAGCAACACCATTTTGGGCAAGATGAGACGAGAGACCTTCCTGTGCCTCATGCTTGAGACAGCACCTTGCTTTCATGGAGAAGTGGGTTAAGAAGACATCTCTAGCATTGCTGTATCCTGGGCTGGATTAGCAGGCCATGTTTGGAGGCTTACTCTTGGTAGGAGAGGCAGCTCCAGGATGGAAGTTTTCTGTCTCTGTTTTGCAGCAGTGTGTAATTTAGCACAAGGATGCAGAAAGACTCTGGGATATTCAGGGATCACAAGAAGCAGCTGGCTATGATTGCTGTGCCTTTGCATCTGTTGTTGAAATATCCTAGATCATCTGAAATGCATCCCAGGTTTCTTTGCTAAGCATGGAATCACTGCTATGATACAGAGAGGGATGGTTTATGGCAGCAGTGTTGGGAGGCTCAGTGGGAGTTTCTATCTGTCCCCCTTTCCGTGGGATCAGTGAGAGGGTAGGGCTTGGTCAGAGGGTATAAGTGCAAGTTCCTGGATCTTAAAGGGCATGAGTTGAACTCTCTGTTGAGCTGGACACCACTGAACTTGGTGTGTCACAGATAACAGATATCTCCTGTTAGAGAGCTGTAGAGCTGGTTTGTAATTCTACACATGCCTCTGCAGAGCAGAAATTCATGTCTGACTGGTCCTAGGCTTTTTGAGCAAATAGGAAGCAAAAAGAGCCATGAATGATTCCTCTTATCCTTTGTGCAAGGGGTAAAACATCTTTTTGCAAAAAAGCTGCAAAATAATGAAATAGGTCTGTGGGTGTCCTTAGCAAAACTGTGAGTGTGCAGAGTTGTCTTATACATTGGTCATCCAGCTCAAGGAGAGTGTGAGGGCACTGCCTTGGGTTCCACACTTGGTTTGTTGTTGTATGGGAGCCAGGGGGCTTTTGTCCAGCTATTAGGATCAAAATGTACCTTGGACACAGACCTCTACAACACCCGGGCAAAGTGCCAGAGTTTTCTCACTGGGACAATCCCTCAAATCTGGCAGTGGATAACCTAATGAGCATTATTAGCTTTTTACATTGGCCCTGGGAACCAATAATTCCTCCTGAAATCTGTGCTAAAGTGGGCACTAGGAAAGGCTGACATTTAACTTTCCCAAAAAAGTTCATTTCAAGGAGTAATTCACTTAAGACTAATTTTAGAGCAAGTAGTCTAAGAAGTCTAAAGAGACTGAAAATTCAGGCAGGCTGGAGACCAGGACAGCAGGGGATTTCAGTTCTGGAGAAGTGACTCAGAGTGGTAAACTCTGCACAGGAGGAATGACTTTTTGTAGCTGGTTTGCTCCAGGTACATGGGTTGTTATGTGGGTGTGAGACAAATCAACTGCATGTTTTTAGAGAAGAAATTGTTTTCCTGCCTTATTAATGTGTCAGGCCCCATAACAGCACAATCTGCAGAGGTTTGGGTCTGTGTTTTTTGATTTTTTTCTTCTTTCTCAATTCCAGAAAGCTGCATGAATGGATGTAAACAACAAATGACTCCTTTCTACACACCTTCCAGAAAGAGGCAGGGGGAGGCTGTGTTGTCCTGGGTCCAGTTCTCTGCCAAGGGACCTGTTGAGTACATCAAGCTCCCCACTCACTTTTCCCTGCATTCCTACATTGCCAACAGGCTGCTGTTATAGTTTGCAGGGATGTTTTAACTGATAAAATAAATTAAAGTTTTCACATCTTCTGCTCTGGATTAGAGTAGGTTTCTGGAGCATGCTTTCTCCTCTGTAGAGGGCACAACCCTCTAAGGTGAGCCCTATATAGGGGTGCTTGTCAATAGGTGGTGTACTGGGGGGGACAAGCTGACAACATTCAGACCCACTTGATTCTAGAGCTGTTTTTAACCACAGTGGAAAATGAGTCTGTCTCCGGAATACAATCCGTTGCCTTGTTGATTTGTTTTGAAAATTCTGTCCCTAACCCAACAGAGCTGTGTTTGTGCCAACTGTTTTAATTGCACTATCCAGCTCTTCTGTACTTAAATACTTTGTCAGGATGGCCATTTAGTGTGTACTTCTAGTAACCTTAATTTTCATTGTCTAACTGCTTGCAGTTCATTTGGATGGCTCCAGTAGGGCATGCTAGCTTTAATGAAAAATTGTTTCTTCCAAAAAGTATTCTGTTTTATTTGCTCTCACTTCTTTGCAAAAGTGAAGTGGGTATTTAGATGCATGCGGACGTATCCTGAAACATTACTGTGGAGACCTGAGCTATTTTATGGGTCGCTGCTTTGGAGGACTTGGGACAGTTGGTCCCTGTCCCCACAAATCCTTGCCATTTGATCAGAGCTCAGGGATGTGTCTAGTCTGCTACCCAAAAGTGGAATAGAGGAACAGGGAAGAGCCAGGACCTACCTTTGTCACCCAGAGGTGCAGTGGCAGAGCTTGAATGGATCCCTGTGCTTCCTAAGGGTTTGGTATTGTGGCTTAGGCCAGCTTAGGCATGGTGGAGGCATTCAGTTTTGGAGAGAGCTGTTAGAGGAGGTGCTGATAAGTTCAGTGGGGACTCCCCTGCCTTTCATTGCATTTGTCCTTTAAACTAAAGGTCTTACTGTGCCTGTTCTGCCTGCCTTCCAAGGGTTTGTGGGATTGCATTCTTGACAGTGAATTTCACAATGGTTGGGGTTAGATGGGACCACTTCAGTCATGCAACCTCCTTGCTCATGTAGAGCCACCTAGACCTGGCTGCGCAGCTGCCAAGGCTGTAGATTCCACAACCTCTGCTAAGGCTAGGCCACTCCTAAGTGCTTGCTCTGTTCAAACAGAGTTTCCTGTGTTTCAGTTTGTGACCACTGCCTCTCATCCTTACGCTGGACACCACTGAGAAGTGCCAGGCACTGGTTTCTTTACACCCAGTCTGTCCTTGTATATCTCTAACATCTGTCTGGACAAGGTCCTAATCCTGGCTGGACCCAGTCTGAGCTGCAGGTTAGACTACAGACTTCCAGAGTCCTTTCCAAACTTTTATTTTAATGTGATTTTTATGAGGGAGACTAAGGATTGTAGTTAACACAAGTGTTTTTGGTTTTGTTTGCTCAGTGGTGAGTACCCTTTTGTGGATAAAACCCTTTCTCTCTTTTGTACACTGTTATTAATATTATTGTGGCTATTGCCATTTTCAGTAAATTGTTATTCCAACTCTCAATCTTCTAGTTTTCCCCCATTACTGGAAGAGGCAGGGAAAAGGGAGCAGCTTGAGTGGGTTTAATTTTCCAGCTGCGCTTCAAATCACCACACAAGCTTACCCAACAGCAGCAGCACTGAGCAAAAGAATACAATTATGGGCAATTTTGCCCAGGTTCCTCTTTAGTCAGAGCATACTTCTTTTTATAAGAAGCCTTTAATTTTTGATTACTGCAAACACTACAGTCAAAGGCACTCAGCAGGTAGCTATGGAAACCCTGAGATAAGTTGTCTAAAATATACCAGGTAAAATAATGAGGGGATAATAATATGGTTTTAGTTCAAATAAACTATTAAGTGTGAGTAACAGTTTTACATTTAAAAAACCCATCGTATTTCTGGGCTACAAATTAGTCATGGTTCAGGGCCCATTGTTCATCTCGCTGCAGTAGGTGGTCTCCAAAGAATACTGTAATATATGCTTCCTGCATTTGTTAACCCAGCACTCAGAATGAAAAAAATCTTGTAGATCCAAAAAATAAAACTGTTAAAGAGAGAAGAGACAGGGGAGAGAGGTCTGGTTAGAAGGATTATCCATGCAGAGAGAGCTACAAGTCCTTCTTGGAGCCTGGCCTAATTTATTGTGACTGTGCCCTTAATATCCCTTTTTCCTCCAAACCCTCTCTGTTGGACCCAAATCAAAACTAGCAATTAGCAGTTGGGTCATAAGTGTTGTGCATACTCAACATGGGACAGTCACTACTTCAAGAAAACTTGTGATTTAAACAGTTTAGTGTGTTTTCTTAACTTGTGGTGAAGGAGAGCTGGTCACACAGAACTAAATAGACAAGTCCTAATATCAAGGAAGAGTTTGTCCTTCAGACCTGGCAATGGCCACAAGGATTTTGGCTCATAGATCCCGCAGCAATCTTTTCAGCTTCTTTAGTTGGTTCACCTTGAAGCATTTGATACATAAAAGATTATTATGTCATTTTTTCACATACTACTGGTACAGTACTGTCTGAAGCAGACATAGTGAACAACAAATTTTATATATATATATGTGAAATTTAACTCAGCCTTTGCTGAGTTAGATTTCCTTACCAACAACAAAACATAATTCAATGTGCTTTAGGTCAATGGAACTGGTCATGTGAGGAAAAACATAGTTCTCCATAGAGTTGCTTTTCAAAATGAACTTTGTAATTGATTTTTTGTTTTTTCAGAGCCTCTTCCCAACCAATTTAAATTCCTCCTCCAGGAGTTCTAAGTATCTCTGGATGCTTGTTTTTGTCAGGTATTGGCTCTGAAAGCAGTTAGCTTTGTATCACAGCAACAGTGTCTTAAATAATGCAGTTCACAGCGCTTAATCAGCCATTACCCAGGGCAAGATTTTGCAGGCTGGAAAGGGAAGAGAAGATGGAAGCCCTTCACACTCTTCCAGAAGTGGGTTTCAGCAGGTGTGGGTATATTCCAGCCCTTTCCAAAGCCCAGCAGTGTTTCCCTTCAGCCTGATGGCCTCTCCTGCTCTTTCCCTTCAGCTGTGCTTCATTAATAATCCTGTGGTGCCTTGGATTTTGTACCATTCTCCTCCCTATTGGTAGCTCCTGGGTTTTCTAAGGAATTTAGAGATGAGGATTCCTCACAGGAATGGTTTCAGGAAAAGCAAAGTCCTCTGTTAGGCCTGGGGTGAGCTGGAGATCAATGTTCCACATCTGTCTCTCAGTCTGGGCCTCAGACTCCCTTTTCTCATCAAGTCTCACCCTTCTGTGTTTGACACAGCACAGTCACCTCTTTCCCCCAGCTTGTGATGAAAGCTGTCTTGGTGTTCTTCCTCTTTGGGTCCTTCCTCTTTGTCCAGCATTTTGGTGCTGACTCTGTTGCCTGTAGTGTGTGCAGCAGGAGACTGGGGCAGGCATGGCTTACCCTGCAGGAAATGCTAACAGCATAAACAGTTTATATTTACTGTGACTATTATTTTCAAAGACTTATTTTTGTTACATTTTGTTTACATTTTGTTAATGTAAACCAAGAGCTGCAAAATAAGGGGTAAATAAAAGGAGGGCAGACGGGGTAGTTCTGGAACTTCCCATAACACTAGAATATTCAAAATTATAGGAACACCAGCATAGAAAACTCAGGCTGGAAATCCTGCCCCCAAGGCTCTGGACAATCCTGCTGTGGGACTTCTGGTGAGAGGTTGCAGGTCTGGGAGAGAGACAGGCTCCAGGACTGTCAGTAAAAGGCAAAAGAATTTTAAAACCCCACACAATTCTGTGTCTGCCTTGCTCATTTGTACTCACTCCTTCAGGTGGCAGGTTCTGAGGAACAGCCTGATTTAATGGGTGTGCTGGGAAACTGCCATGTCCTGGTCCCTTCCCATTTCTGGACTACCAAAAGCATTAAGCTGATGCACACTGAGAAGTGTATGACTGGGTTTTATTCTTGCCAACGATGTTTCCCTTCTTCTTGGGTTCTGACTTTATCTGGGTTTTGCCTGGTTTCTGCAGGCAGAGTTGTATTGTATAATTCCCTTTTTTATTTTGTGGAAGGATGTTGTCTCACCAAAACCCATCTTCCTATTAACCTGCGTTAGTAAACTCAGCACTCAAAATTTTTCTGAACAAGCCAGGGAGTCATACTGCTTTCCCAGAATAAAACTGTTCTCATCAGCGTCACCAGTCACTGTAATAGATGTACTTCTGAGAGTGTTCCTCTCCCATGGGCAGATCTTTCCCAGCTGAGCCATGACTTCTCACCATGCTTAACCTGGGCTTGCTAGTGCAAAACATACTGCAACAAACAAACAAATGAAACACAGAAAGGAAGAAAAAAAAAAAAGAGTTAAAATCCCCTGCCAGCAAGCTCAAAAAGGAAACGAGGAAGAACTGAGCTGCTCAAGAAGAAGGTTTCTCAAGGAGAAAGGCAAGTGAGAGGTGACAGCTTGTAAACTCAGATGTGGAAGTGCACATCTCTGTGGGACAGAGAAGATTGAAAATACAGGAGTGTTGAGAGACAGGTTGAATCTCCTAGGTTGTAGAGCAGGATATTGCACAGAGACTGTCATTACACCATACATTTGTACTGGAAGAGATCAGCGGACCAAATCCAAAACTGCTTTGAGTGAAGATAGTGAGCCCTGCATGGGTGCTATGCCTCCACCCTGTGCTTTGTGCTGCAGAGAGCTTAAAAAAAGAGTTGAAAGAATATTGCATGCTTCATCCTTTCCTGATAAAGCACAGCTTGTCCATGTCTGTTGCAATGTTCCATGCTAAAGCTTATAAAAAATAAGTTAGGTAAACACTGTTGGGTACCTGCATGAGCACTTCACAGATTTGGGATTCCCTGTCACATTGAAATAGGGCAAAGGATTGTTCAGTCCAGCTGATGAAATACGGAACTTTTTTTTTCTTTTTCTTTTTGGTATTGATTTTAAGTAATCTAAGCTCTGTTTATCAGGAGAAAATAAAACAAGGTGAGAAAAGTTTTTTTGAAAAAATATCAGAAGTGTCTCTATACTAACTGAAGTGTGAAATGTAGAAGAGTTTTGCCATGGTGTTGTTAATGGCCTGGGCCACTGCCGTCTGATCGAGAAAAGTTGTCCTGATTGCTCTGGCTGGAGTGTCCACCTGGGGTGAATTGTAGCAGGCTGTGTGGTAGTGGGTAGTATGAACCACACTGTGACAGTGCTCTAGCAGTTCCTCACAGTGGCAAGGAGTTTTTGTGTGTTGAAAACATGTCTGTTCTGCTAAAAACCTGCCCTGCCACAGAGGTGAGGTGTGTGGCCAGTCTGGGGCCTGTGTAAATGGGGTTTCCAAACTCCCATTTGGGCCTGAGTATCAGCAGTGAGCCTTGTTGTGCTAGAGGATACTGGATCTCATCATAGTGATCGTGGGTTCTGGAGCACTTCCAGACAAAAACAGCATGGAATTTTGAGGTACTTTCTGTCCTAAAAGCAATTATTGTGGTCAGGATTGCCTGGCACAAATCAAGGCATCTCTTGTTGCTGCATTCTTCAGGTGCCCAGGAATGAGCCAAACCTGATGCTGCCTTCTCTCTGTGCTCAGCCACTGTGAGTGCACACAAATCTACACGGATTAGGGAGCTCAGTGGAGGTGTCCAGTGTCCCAATCTATCAGTGCAGTGTGAGGATTTAAAGGATGCAGTTGCACATCTCAGAGCACTGTTAAAGAAGGAAGTTCCCATAAGATAAGCCGCCACCACCAAAGGAACCTGAGGTAAGCACAGATGGTAAAATAGGAAGGCATTAATTTCAGGCCTAACATTCGCGTGGTCACAAGATGTGAGAAGCAGCACACATGGTAGCCCCAGTTGCGGGAACAGCATCTATGCTCTGTGGAAAGCCAGGACCTGGACTGTATAAAAGTGATACCCCCAAAGGGATGACTCAGGAGCCCCTGCTACCAAAGACCAGGGTGAAGAAGGACCAGCAGGACTGTGCAGGGATCCAGATCCATGTGATGGTGATATCTTTCTACTTAATCTTTCTACTTAATCTTTCTGCCTCTCTCTTTCTCTTCCCTCCCACCCCCTTTCTCCTGTATCTTTCTATCTCTCCACCTCACATTTACTGTTTAGTGAAATCCATACTGTTGACTTGGGCAAGTGGTCTCTTTTGCACCTTAATTTGGGCAGAGGCATCTCTTATCATTGAACCATAATACGCAGGTGGACAGCTCATAGAGCACCCAGACCAAGCAGGATCCTAGGCTAAGTTAGGGAACCAGTGCTGCTGCCCTTCTGCTTCTCAAAACATTCAAATGTGCTCTGTTCTCTAGCAGGCTGTGAGTCCTTTGGCTTTGAACCCATCTAGAAAATGGGAGAAATGTTGGATCACATCCAGAATCATAGAGCAGTTTGAGGTAGACTGAACCCTTAAATGTCATCAGTCCAACTGCTTGGCAATGACCAAGGACATTTCCAGCTAGACCAGATCACTCAGAACCCTGTCCAACATGACCATGAATATTTCCAGTGACCTCTGGGCATTTACACTTCACTGGTGTTCCTCAGTTTTGCTGCCATCATTGTATAAAACTTTTGTATATCTACTCTAATTCTATCTTCTCCATTTGAAACCATGGAAATATAAAAAATATTTGGATGATATAGGAAACAGAATGAGGGATCATTTAATGTTTCTCAGGTGAGGAGTCTCTAGGGAAATGAGGACAAAACTTCTTGAAAATATATGCTGAAGTGCAGAGAAAATCTTAAATCAAGGCATTCTCCATTTTGGAAGTGCAAAGTGGACAAACTTCCAACATTTTAATGAAAAGAAGTCTATTGGTAATAGCCTATGTTACCAAGGGCAGTGAGATGGATAACTTTGCTGCCTATACCTGATCTGATACTGCACAGAGTTCTTAGATGCAGCACTCAGATATTTTTTTCCTGACAGAGCTCTGCATCATCCAGGATTGGGATGAAAAGCCCCCAGGAAAGGGCTTGTGTCTCTGCTGGTTTTTCTTTTTCTTTTTCTTTTTCTTTTTCTTTTTCTTTTTCTTTTTCTTTTTCTTTTTTCTTTTCATGCTTTTGTTTTCATTCCTAGCTTATAACAGGTTCCAGCTGATACTCTGTGGGTAGCAGAGTAGGCAGAGGTTCCTGGTGCACTTCATGCCCAGGAGCTACATGAGATGATAAATTAAGATGTGCTGTGAAAACCCCATCTGGATCAATGCTGGGTTTAATTTGTCACATTTAGAAGTGTAAGGATTTCTGTGTGAAAAAATAGCTGCTCATTTAGAGATAGTACTATTATTAAGAGTCTGGTTAATTCAGAAGGCTGTAGTGTGGTAGTGACTGGGAGATTTCCTTATTTGATTATTTTTCCTCTTTTTGTCTCTTGGCAAAATACTTGCTCAGTGCAGAAAAGCACCGTGTCTGTGGCATATACTACAGTGAGTGAAGTCAAAATTTTGTCTGAAGGTGTCAGTCCCTTTGTGTGGCAAGGGAGACTTTGATTGTGTGAAAGAAAACACAATGGTTAGACTGATAGAGAATAGTTATCTCTGGTTAGAAAGCAGAAAAAAAAGTGTCTTTCAGTTCAATATCAGGAAAGAAGATAAAGGTAACCCGTGTTGGTCGCTTTAAGACATAAAAGTAAATGAAAGCATAAATCTAACCCCATAATGGACCTATAATAAATCTGGTGATAAGTCAGAGGCAGCTGATAATGTGAGGGTAATGCCTGTTTGCAGTACAATCAGCACATGATATTAAAAGATAAATGTCCTTTTACAAAGCAATGATGAAGCAGTTCCGAATGCCTTGAAGATCACCTTGTGAAACTGCTGGGTGAAAGGAAAAAGGTGCCTGTGTTGGATCCAAGGGAAGTGTCAGTCACACTGGAATATGTGCAAGAAACTGAACTGCCTTGGCTTGCCCAGCAAGACTTGCATGAGGAATGGGGAATCTGAACTGACCTCCCCAGCTTGCAGTTCTGAATCTGTCTTTGAGATGAAAAGTCCTACCAAGCAAGAAAAACAATGGCTGTCTTGCAATGCTGCCACATTCAAACTGTACCTAAAAAGCTATTGCAAAACCCTCATAAAGCATGTAGGAAACATAAACATTGGTTTTGACTAGAATAAAATGAAGTAAAAGCAGTAACTAACAGCCAGGTTTAACAACCAAAAATCTCCTGTCACTCTATAAACCTTGGTCTAGGCAGTGGAGCAATGAACAGGGCTGCATAATTATAGCCAGAGTGTTCTCAGCATACTCAGTGCAGCAGAGTCAGATGAATACTGCTGAGCTTGGGAAGCTGCTAATTAGTTTCATTTCTGTAAATTTCCATCCCATAAGCTGTACCCTCAGCTGGTGTTGCCACTTACTTAGCTCAGATATAGTGTATGCAGTGGAGTTCTGAGGACTTGCATCCAAGACACTGTCTGCTGCCAAAACAAAAGCAGAACTCCATCATTCATAGATCTTAAGGCTGGATCAGTTCATTATGGCTCTGTACCTTGTATAATAAATTAAAGTCTTGAAACTTTACCAGGTGATTTCTCTATCTGGCCCCCGGCTCCTGACTTAGTTAGGATGAATCCTTTACCTGGCTGGCTGTTCATGTCAGTGATTTTGCTGTGTCCTGAGGGTAGTTCCTGAGTGGTGGATTTGTATTCCTTTTATATACATTCAGCTTTCAGTGCTGAACTCATCAGCTTTCAGTGTTGAACTGTATTTTGTTCTTTTGGTTTTTGAGATGGAAGAATTCACACTTCTCAGTCACTTTGAAAACTCACATTGATATAATTTAATACAGGGAAGAACTCTGGAGTATATTTTACTCTATAAGGTAACTGTTCCAGAACTCTGAAGGATTTTTCTTTTTTTTTCAGAATCATCCTTTCTTCTCTATCTTGAAACATAGATGCAGTCTAAAAGCACTACTTTGTTCCAATCTCATGGTCCCTATCTCATGGTCAAAAACTGGATTATTTCTTGAATTTATTTTTTAAATTCAAATTCATCTCTTATCTAGTCAAAAATTCAGATGAGAGTGACCATTTTTTTTTTTCTGAGTTCTGTGAATCAGAAATATTATTTATGAGCTCTTTGTTCTTCTCTATCTTCTTTTTGTCTGGTTTGCAACACACTGTCTCTTAGACATCTGGGTCATTGTCTTCCCTGTCCTGATCCATTCATTTTGCTATCTGTCTTTGAGGCAGGCTGGCACATTACCAATGAAGCCAGATATCTCATTAACAGCTTTGACAACACAGGACAATGGCCCTGGGTTCTTTTGAAGCAGATGGAGATTGAATTGTTGCATGTGATCCCAGTGCTAGTTCTTCCTCATTCCTTTATGCCCTGGGATCCCAGTTAGTGGAGAACAGCACTAAGAGAGTTGCTCTGATTAGATAAAGGTCTTATGTCTGGGTTTCCAATCAGAGATTGTCTTCCCTGGTCACACCAGGAGTGTTTGGCCTTATGCTGGGGGCTGTGTTGTGGCCTGATGGTGAGCAAGTGGGTATAGGGCTGGAGAGCATCTCCAGTGACACTGTATCTGCTCCATGCTGAGCTCCGTCTTGTGTTCACTCTGGCAGGCTGATCCAGAACAACCTGACATTAAAATGATTCAAAAACCCATGGAGAGAGTTTGTGTTTCATTTACAGCTCTGAACAGACAAACTGTTTCTTCCAGTTCCTTCTTGAAAACAATAGGAGTAGTAGCTGTCTTGATAATATGCTGAGAAGGTTGGAAAAAGCTTTAGAAAACATAGACTGTAATGCATGAGAAGTTGACAAGCATCCCTTGATCTGATTAGACAGGTTTTGAGCAGATGGATGGGCTAACTGACCTCCGGAGGTCCACACCAATATAAACTGATCTAAAATTCAATGAATATGAGTCATCTGAAGCTGTGTTGCTATTTTAACATGCTTGTATGTTTTCATTGTGAAACTGGCACTTGTATATGCTAGATTCACTTAAGCAACCACATCAACATTTTTAAGAGTTTTAACTTCTTTTTGTCCAAGTGCCAAAGCAAACTTATAAGGAAAAATTTAACAAAGAGATAAAATACATAGTGGGGCCTTGCTGCCAGCTTGTAAAACTGCCAAGGTGCTCAGTGCTCTGTGCCCTGAACCAAAACTGCCTCAAACACTGGAAGAGAGGGAACCATTGGAATGTAGGTTGGGATATATCAGCCAGCGCTCTTTGCATTATCGAGTGCATCTCACCAGGGCACATGGTCTTATATGTGTCCAGTTCATTTTGGCATTTTCTGGCCTGATCCTCTTCCCCCTTGTTCCAGACTTTCCTGTTGGTCTCCAGGGTCTGGCATTTTTGAGACTAATCTTACTAATAAAGGCTTAAGTTAAGAAAGCATTCATTCCACACCTCACTTTCTTCTGTGCCCTGCATCACCAGGTCCCCCACCCCATTCAGCAGCAGGCCCACATTTCCCCTCAGCTTAAACAGTTTCCATTCATGACAGTTTACATTTCCAATATTTTTTCTTCTTTTTTTTAAATTTTTAATCCTTCAGGTCAAATTTTTCATATTTATGTTCCAAATGGAGGTCAGGTACTTACCTAGAAGAAGAGAAAATTGTTATCTTGGTCTTAGTGGACTTCAAAAAAGAAAACCCTGGGTAGTACAGATTTCATCATGAGAAGGCAGTCCGGTTTGTGGAGAGTAATTTATGCCATTCTTAAATGGAATTTTGACTCAATTTTACTTTGATGGAAAAATTCAAATTCATCTGGGCTTATCCTTTTAACAGGGAGCTAACAGTTTTGAAGGATTTAATCTTCAGTTCTGTATTGGCTGGGGTTAGAATATTGCACAGGGGAATACATCCTACATGTCCAAATTTCTTGCTTTGAACTGCTATACATTTTTCTTGAGAGTTTATTTAGAAGCCTGTGAGTCAATAATTTAAATGTGGCTGAAACTATCTCTTTCTGTCATGTCTGATCTCCTCTCTTCTGCCTTCCTTTTTTTTTTTTTATCATTCAATGTCTATTACATATTTGATTCCCCAGTGAATATTTGTTTTAGCTTCACTCAGGAAACTTGCTGTTGAAAGAAAAAAACTGTAAATAACTCTCCAGCTCAGGCACCCTGGCCTTATAGCATTTTTCTCTTAGAATTTAATTTGTTGTGTGATTTAAGGTGCAGCATTTACACTGAGCTGAGAAGTCTCTGTGCTTCCTCTCATCACTGTCTTTATCATGGTCAAATGAGCACTGACGGTGTGCAATGAGACTTCTCCACATTATTAATAACAATTCTGACCTATGGGGATCCTGCTTTTTTCTGGCAGAGGAAATCTGTCTGCGCTGGCCTAGGAGCAATTGCAGCTCTTTGTGCTTGCAGGTGAGCATCAGTCAGTTTTATGCACTCCACAGTTCTGCTCAGCCCCTGCCCCCTCAGCCAGCTAAGAACACAAAAGGCAGAAATGTATTTTCTAGCCTGGCTCAATCTGAAGCCTTCAGGAGGTGTAAGTGGGCCATTGCAGGGAAAACGCTGCAGTGCAGCTGCTTTGAGTTGTCCCTGATGTTCAGAGGGATAACAACACTTAATTAACACTCTACTTCTTTAGTTTCTATGAGAATCCTATAAACCAATTTCAAACTGAAACTGTGGGCTGACTCACAGGCCAGCATACTGACAAACACCTGGGGAAAATTTGAGGGGTCCTTTCACAAGTCATCAAGCTCAATCTCTATAACTAAAGTGTGCATTTTTTGGGATGTGTTCGTTTTCCAATGTTTCATTAATGCAATCTGCTTACAAAAAAAGTGTACATAAAAAAAAAAAAAAGCCATTGCAATTCAGTAGTATTTATTATGTGTTCAGGTTTGTTTTTTTCTTTTTTGAAAGCTGAAAAATTATTCCAGCCTGCATGAGAGTCTACTGTTGCTGCCTTTTAAATATAGCAAAAGTTGTAGGTATTTAAACAGAGCAAGAAGTGATTAAAATAAGAAGAGACCTCAGTTACAGTGATAATTATGTTCAAAATCTTCACTGTAAACATGTTTAATTTTTTATCAGCATTTTGAAATGAAGACATCATCTAGCGTAAGCGTTGTGAGCAGTACATTTTCTATTTCTGAGGGAAGATGTGTGCCATGTGTTTTAGAACTGCAAGGGGCTGGCCATATAGCAGCTGTTTGTTCTCGTGGCAAGTGCGTGAAAAGAAAAATAACCTTTCAGCCCAGGGATGCTTCAGGTTAAAAGCATGCAGGTTTTCCTTGTGAAATCCCACTATTCAGCTGCTATTTCAACCCTTCTAGCCCATATACAGGAAAAACATGCTGGACAGCTTTTCCCCACCATATGATTTAGGATTCATTTTCTGGAATATCCCACCCACCTGATGAACAGCCCTGTTACCTTCCCAATCCTGATGAAATCCTCTCCTCAATCTTCCAGCCCTCAAGCCCAAGGACAGGTTTTGCTGTCCTTAGGAAGATAAAAGAAGACCCAGTTGCATGCCGGTCTGTGAAACATGTGACTGGTATAAGATCTTTAGTGCCCTTTCAACATTTTTTAATAAAACCTCTTCATCTCCCACATAATGGAGAGAGCTTTCCTACACGTGCCCTCAGTGGTGGTGAGGTGTTGTTCACCAGGAATGATTGCAATGAAGAGGTGATGTCTGATACTGACTGTGGGGCAGGGAACCTGTTTGTTTCTGCACATCCTGCTGCAATTCAGCCTTTCCTTATACAGAAACTCTTTGTCGGCGTCTGTTGGAAGGTACAGCCTGCATGAAGTAATGTTGACTGCAGCGTGGATGTTGGAGAGGGAAATGAGACAAAGCTTGATAGGAGACAGCTTGATGCCAAACAGGCAGCTCATGAGAAAAGGCCAAACAGGGAATCTCCCTTGGCCTGGTTGTGATGTCAAATGAGCTGACATAAACTAGGCATGGTCCTCTCAGTACTAAATTCCTTCTGCTCTTTCACCACTTCCCTTGTGGTCTATGCCAAGATTAATTCTCACATATTTGAAGAAGGAGCTGCTTGCCTGTGTGGTGCCTATTTTTCCTTTCATGTGTACTGGTTTTCTTCCAGCCTCCTCTGTATTCCAGCTCCAAGTTGCTTTGGGAATTGGGAGCAGCTGGCAGCAGCAGTGGCTCATGCTGCTGGAGAGCTCACTCAGCTCTGTTTGCTGAACTTGTGTTGCATTTGTTGATGAAAGCAGAACTGCAGCGTTATTGCCATGGTGACCTGCACCTTCTTGGGGAACCAGCTGGCCTGGAGGAATTACAGATTCTAGGTCTTGTATGCAAGGAGCTGTCTTGTATCCCCCAGAAAATTCCTGCCTGCATTTTTTATCATGGAGATCCAGCTCTCTTAGTGAAGGGCTATAGTTTGCTATTATCTTAATCTTTCCTTACTGCATTTATTATTTTTTTCTTCCCCCCCCCCTTCCTTAAAAATAAAAAACCAAAAACAAACAACAACACAACAAAATCAAAACAAAACGAAAAAACAAAAACCACACCAGAAAACAAACAAACAAAAACCCCAAAGAAACAAGAAAATCTTCAAAATAATGCTGTCTAGATGCCTCAAGATAACACTGCTGAACTTGCCTTGGCAAGCTCCCCATGGTTAAAGGACACTTCTGGGAAGAAAAGAAGAACTGCCATTTGTGGTTGGTTAAGTCCCTAAAATGCCCAGGTGTGACTGCAACACTGTTTTTTTAATGTTTCCAAAAGGGGCTGGTGCTATTTTTCAGGACATATATTGCTCATCTTGCAATTGGTAGAAGACAATTAACATGCAAATGTCTCATTTGGGAGAAATTGCAAATTACAGTGGCTAGGAAGCTATAAATTAGAAGTAGCACAGCCCATTATTCCCAGACCTATTTGTGTGTCAGAGTGCACTAAGGCTTAATTATCCTTTCCAATCTCCCCTGCCTGCAACAGGGAGCTGTGTGTGAGAGGCTGAGTCTGGTCCAGATAGTTTATGTGGCATTTTTCTTCTCTTTTTTCAACATTTCCATGATTTCTTGATCTCCAGGTGCCAGAAGATTGCATTTTATCCCAGAACTGATATCCTCCTCACAGCCTGAAAAGTCAACTATATGCCATCGATTGGTAGTCAAGGATTTTTGCCTTTCTGCCAATCCTTGTTCTGCAAGGCCACATTCAGCCCTACAGCCACTATAACTCCCCGTTTGGGTTGCAGCCCCTGTTCTACAAGTTTCTCCTTTCAAGACACATAGCTATGTATATTCAAACCAGTTCTGACCCCCCACCCTCAGTGACCCAGATATTTTGGTATCACAGCCTCATCTTATCAGTCTCTGCTGAGCTGCTGGATTTTGCTTCATTTGCCAATTTCATCTGCATCAACTCCCACAGCATGACTGAAAGCAGCAAAGAGTTCTGGGTATAGTCCTGCTCTTCATGCACCCTCATCAGGGCTGCGCTGGTTTCCCCCGACTGGTTTCTTATTGATATTTGTCAAGTAGGCAGTTCTTAACCTGTTTATTTCATGCTTTATTTATGCTACATAGCGCAACATTTTAAACCCAAATATTATTTCATACTAAGTCAAAAGCACTCTGATGATCTAAGCCTATTACATCTGGACAATTCCCTTTATCAACAAAATTTGTAATCTCATCACAGAGTGAAATCAGGTTTGTTTGACAAGGCCTATTTTCCATGAAAACTGATTGATTTGCTTGGTATTCCCTTTAATTCCTCAGAGAACAGATCCTGTAGGGAGATTTCTACAGCATTGTCCTAGATTGATATTATTTATCCCTTTCACTCTGCTTGTGGTTTTACAGGTTTTTTTTACAAAATTGTCACTAGCCTGTACCATACTATGCTGGGCTGGGCTCTTCTGCTCTGGGAAGACAGAGGTGGGAATTTCTCAGAAACCAGAGTCCCAGCTGTGCCTCAGAGCAGCAGAGCAGGGGATCCCATGGGAAGCAGTCTGAAGCGCAAAGTGGCTTTGGTAAAGGTGTGTCATGGGTTGCAATGCAGGATGTGACCAGGAATGTGCATTCTGTCACCAGCTGTTGAGCCCAGGAGGGGCAGTGTTCTTATCTCTTCCACCACCCACCCTTGTCCAGGAAGAGATCTTCTGTTTAATGGGCCATCGAGTGACTGATCAAATTACAGCATCCCATTGTGAAATGAACCATCCAAGGAGAGGAGCCAGGCATTTACAGTTAAATAAAACCTGGGATTCAGAACACCACTAGCAAGCCTTTCCACTGGATCCCTGGAGGAAGAGCAGGCCCTTCTACACCACTACTGGGCCTTCAGAGGAGGACTGCACCATTCAACATGATCACTGCTTCAACAGAATCACATCTGACACTCCAGGAGGACTGCAGCCATCATTTAATCAGACTGCTACCAATGACCTGACTGACATGGTGCCAGGTTGTATCCTGACTCTGTCAGTATTTGTTTAGTACTTCTGCACTTTATTTTAATATTACTATTAAGTTGTTGTTTGTTTAATTGTTTTCCTTGTTAGTAAAGAACTGTAATTCCTATCCTCATATTTTTTTCCTGGGAGCGTCTTAATTTCAAAATTATAATTCAGAGAGAAGAGGTTTACATTTTCCGTCCCAAAGGAAGCTCCTGCCTTCCTTAATAGACATCTTTGTCTTTTAAAACCAAGACAAGTTGATAGTCTTGAAGGACAGTGTTCTCCAGGTGCAAGAATGGGCCACCCTGATGTTGATGACCCACAGGGCACCTCCAACCAAAACACTAGGAATCAGGAAGCAGACCAGGAAATGCTCTTTCTGTTCATCCCTTAATGAGGGAGAGTTTATACCTGTCTTCAGTCTCCTGGACTGGGCAAGCCAGAAAAGTCCAGATGAATGTGCTCATTTTGATGGGAACCAAGGCTTTCAATACTACTTCATACTCTGTGTTACTTCAGTTTGCTTTTTTTTGGTTTGGTTTGGTTTTTTTCCCCAAAAAGAAGTCAGTTTTTACCCAACTTAATTAACAGAATGGTCTTGAGTGTTATAACCCTTTCTCTTTGCTGGTGGGCTACCAGAATTTCCACAGCCTAGGGAGGGAGAAAGGCTCAGAGCAGAGGGGACATTAGAGGGGAGCCTCTTGCAGCAGGGCTGTGCTGGAGACTGGACTGCCATTCATACAGGGCTTAAATGCTTTTTCTGTTCAGGTTCATGTGTGGCTTGATCAGAGGGGTCTGGGTCAGACCTGAGTGCTGACATCCAGCCAATACAGAGGTGGAAATGTGGGAAATGGAGAGCTCTCCCTCCTCCAGGTGGCCTCAAAGTCAAAGGAAGGTTGAAAAACATGAGGACATGAACATTCTATTTTATTGTGGAGTTTTTTACAATGGAATGGGTTTGACTGGAAATTTTCATGGCATGTTTGCTTACATGTCGCATAGGAGTAGTAAAGCAGAGGAGGAAAATGATGAAAGGTTTCACAGCACAGTCTGAGTGGCTCTGGAGTCTTTATTTTCCAGGTTTTTCAGACAGAAGAGTGGTATCTCAGTTGTCCAAGTGTCAAACAGGGTCATTACATACTTCTGGAAGTGTCTGCAAGATTTGCAGCCCAACTAAGCACCTCATCCAAGTAGGCTCTTGAAGGACTTCTTATGACTCTCAGTGCTAAAAAAAACCTACTGCAAAGGGAACTGCAACAGTAAATCCCCACAGCAATCAGAGCTGGTTGCTTCTTCATCACAGGAATTGTGACAGTGTTGTAATTGTGTGTGGTGTGAGAAGAAATAGATTAACTTCTCCTCTTTAAACATTTAAATTATCTGTGGAAGGTAACTTCACCATTCCTTTGTCATTATCTGCTTATTTTATTTGACATCTGCTGTCCATTCTTCCTCACTTCAAGCTTCATTCTCAGTAACTTCATTTTCCTGTGTCTTTTCTTTTTTTTTTACCTTTAAGAAGCAAAGCATGACAGAACAAAGATGAAGTCAAATCTCCTCGTCTTGGTAACTTTTGCAGCCTCAAATTTTGGAAAGCATGGGACCTTAATATTTCTTTAGCATTTAAACATAAAATTAAAAGCTAACCAAGTCCATCCAATTTGTAGTTTGAAATTAAGTTAGAAAATTGAATGCAACTTTTTTGGTCTAGTTTTTCAGCTGCTCCATCAGTCGTGTACTAATTAGCAGGAGCTCTAAAACTCCGTTTCTCTATAAAATCGTATAATTCTGTTAGCTGAAGTTTTAAGTTCCACTTATTGCTTAATTTGCTAAAAATACATACATATATATGTGCACAGATACACAGAAAGTGTGACTATTTTAAGAAAATGAGTTAATTCCTCTGTAGCCTCATATTCCAGTTCAACTGACATGTCCTAGGAGATAAAAATATTTACTCCTGTGAATGGAGTTTTACAAAATCATGTTGGGATGACTAGCCACTGTCTTAAAGAGTAAAAACAGTTAACACAAGTGATTGGAAATAAATATTTCAAAGCTGTCTACAAGCGTGAAATGTTTTAACTTTGGAATTTGCAGCATAAAAGGATGCTCAGAAGCTCCCTGAAGTTTTCCACACAGAACTGATGGCTGAAGAGATCCAAGCCCACAGACGAATTTATATTTCTTGTTTCTATCTGATTGAGAAGCGTTGCTCACACAAATCAGCTCCTCCCACCTCTTTGTCACAGGAGGGAAGGCTCAGCAAACAGAACTGGCTTGTCCTCTGCCCAAAGGTCAGTAAGAATCGGTGGCAATGGATCCTTTTCTGTTCTGCTCTGGTTGAGTGGCTCATAGAACCCAAGGGCAGCAGGATAAATCTAAGCAACGAGTTCTCTGGATGAGCAGGGCAGTATAAATGTCTTTCCAGCTAAGTGGAAACTGCTTATGGGATATTCTCTTTTCATAACAGAGGGACTAATTTTTTTTTCCAAAGGACTAAAATCTTTTCAAAAAAACCCAAAACAACAACTACAAAACCCAAACCCAAAACCCCAAACAAACACAAAAAGTGAAAACCAAAGGACTAAAGGTATCATGGTTCAAACTTTTTTTTACCAGGCACTTGTATCCTGGTTTTAGGGTTTGAGTGTTTGGCTATCCAAGGTCTATGCTGGTGTATTCAAAACTTTCTTATGCTGGTGGCATTCAATGCTTTTTTGTTGATGCAAGCAACAGTGGAGAAAATCAAAGAGGAAGAAAGGAAAAAGCAAATTCTGAAGAAAGGAGTAAGGTATAGAAAGAAGCAGGAGATGCTGGTATTTCAGTTCCTGCCTGTAGCTGAGCATTTGAAATTCATAAGCACTCAGCTGACATTCCACAAACAGAAGTACATTTCCTTTCACTCAATTTTTGAATTCTCCAGAGGTAACAAGTGTTGAAAACAGTTCTTAGGCTTAGTTCTATTGTATGTGGTGAATGCATACAGCACACCCACGATTTAGCAGAGAAATTGAAGTCAAAGCAGGATCCAGTTACACATTCAAGATGTAACTTCTGCTCCCTCCAATTTATTCATTACCTGGTATTGTTCCACAGCTGCTTTCATCAATAGACAGTGTGCAATAACAGTAAATTGGCATCCATAAGGTTGTTCAGAGTTGATAAGTCCCTCAGCATTTTCCTGGCAGTCCTTTGGAAAGGGCGAGTTTCACCATTTCTCAGCAGACTGAGTGCAGATGGGGCCAGTGTGTGGAAAAGGCTGTTCCATTCCCAGGAGAAGCTGGAAATATGTTGTAACTGTTACTTTATCCAATGGTTAGAAGGGGAAGCTCAGACCTGCCCCATTCACCTGTGAGTGATGGCTTCTAGACCTGCTTGCCCAACACCTGGGTTATGATGGGAAAGGATACCTCAACCTTGGGAGAACTCGAGTCTGGGACCTCAAAGAAAAAGGTCCAGAAATATCCAGGGAAGATATAGAGCTTATAAAGACCAATGCCTGCCTGGAGTTTGATAACCAAAATCTTTTGCAAAAAGATGTCTTCTGTGTGAGCACCAGAACAGCGAGCTCGTGAATCACGTGTGAGGAACTCTGGGAGGACACTTCTGACCCTGGCCAATTTTGGTTGGAAGGTGTGTGCATGATTTGTAGGGTGACTGTTTTCTAGGTGTTTTTAAGGATGCTGTGTGGCCGCAGCTCCACTTTGACTGCATGGCAGAAGGTCACATAAGGTAACTCCTCATGGACTGGTGATTGTGGTAAGGCAGACAAACTGTTGCATATTTGGCAAAGGATGCACATTTGGCTTTTCCTGAGTTAAGAGCAGCAGGAGAAACCTGTAAGCCAAGAGAGCCTGGGAGCACCTGCTCTGAGTTTTGCAGGGTGTTTTGCAAGGAGAAACATTTCCTTACATTTTTCTCACTGCTGATCCAGCACCCAGGCCCACATCTGCCCCAAATATCATTGAGGGGACAGGCAGTTTTCTGCCAGCTATCTGTGCAAGGCTGGGAAGTGGAAGTAAATTCAGCACCTAACCCTGCCCAGAATATCCTTATGGAGAGATCTGTAGAGCTTAAAATGGTGTTCAGTCACAGCTTTTCTTGTTAAAAATTCTTCCAGAAAGAAGTCTTCTTAACACCTGGGAACTGTGTGTCCTACTCATTCAACTATGAGCCACTCCCCCTGATTTTGGAGAATTCTCCATTTTCCAAAAGCTGGAGAAAGACCTTTTTATTTCCTCTAAGACTGGTAGATCATACAGCTGAAAGAAGAAAATTGGTTAATATTAATATGGGAATATTTTAATTTATACATCTGAATTATATTATTCTGTAATTAAATTATATTCCCATGGTGCATATAACATCAGGGTTGTAGTAATACAAATAATTAGTAATTAACTCTAATCAGATCAGTGAGAAAATGCCAGATTCCAGATGAATAAGCTGACCAACAGTGTCTGTGGTGAGAAAGCCAAGAATGAAGGAAGAAAAGATAATTTGTGTGGATGGATAAGGGAGGAAGTGAAAATAGCAGGAAAAAACAAGAATGCAACCTTTAAAGATGCTCTAGGCAATGGCCATGAGCCTGCAGCTCAGGTGTTAGAAGACATTCCATTCTGATCTCTCATACCCTGCCCTGAGTCCCTTCCAAATGCCTCTAACGATGTTTTGGTGCTGTACTAAAAGAAGAGCCAGTCCTGAAGCAGACACAGGGCACCTTCAGCCAAGGCAACATTCCTCAGCTGGCCCCCAGCTGAAAATTCCTTGGAGATGACAAGTGATGGTGGCATGTCAGTGTCTTCCTCAAAATGCCAGTGGCACCTTGGCCTGGGAATTTAGGAATGGGTTCCTACTGAGTTGCTCCCAACCAATCTCCAGGTAACTACAAGGGGGCTTAGGACAACTGACACAGGGCCATGGAGAATTTATCTGCAGAAAAATAAGGCATAAAAATCTGTGAATGGGACTTCCTATCTGAGAGGTTGATACTGCAATCTGAACAGTTTTTCTTGGCTCAAACCAGAAAAATATTGTGCTTTGCCTGTTCTTTCAAAAATAAACAAAGTGATTTTTGCTATTTCAGTTTGGATCTGTCAAAAAAAGTCAGTTAGAAAATTCAAGATGTGCTCTTGCCAGCCAAACAACATTTGGAGTATCAAATATTTCAGACAAATAATTTCAAAAGAAAGTACCTGGTGTTGCATCTCAAAAATATCAGTGTGAAATATTCTGTGATTGTGAAAGGGGTTTGCTTTTTATTTTCTCAATTATAAAATGTCCTTGAAATGAACACTTTACTGCAGCCAAACTTCTCTGGATTTAAACATTATTTTGTGGTGAAAAATGTTCTTAGCAAACACAAAGCGTTTGCTGCTGTGTGCCAAGTTAATGCTAACAAGTTCCTGTATTCGAGGGCAGCAGGAAAAGAGGTGTGGTGAATTGTCACACTTGCTACAGAGTTGGCTCAAGTCAGTGATGAACTGATGATCAAGAAAATCTGAACAGGGCTTCCTGCTGATCCTGCATCTGTCTTGAGTAAGGGCTAACAACAAAATGATGTCTGGGGTGAACCAAAGTGATTATCTAACCTTTTGGATCAACCATAAATGCTGACCAAAAGTACCAAGACCCTCATTAATTGTGATTTGCATATTAACTCTAAAGCCCCTTAGAATGCAAATGATGAGAGGATATGTCTTGTGTGCATGACCTCTGTCACCAACACTCAGCCTATGACATACAGTTGTCATTCTCTTTGGGAAGGACTAAAAATTGTTGAATAAAAAAGAGGGGGTTTCACAACAAAGAAAAAGGGAAGAGGAAAAAAGAAGAAAACAGGAGGAAAACACCTCTGCTTGCTCAGGATTGGTTGATGGACCTTCTTTCTGTTCCTTCCACAAAGGGATAATTTTATGTGAGATTTTTGCCTCCAACTGCATTGGAACAGACACAGAAATATTTTAATGTATATATCTAATAAATCTCTGTTATTGTACCTTCCATCCAGACACACTCTGTAGTTAGTGTATTTATCACCAGCAACCTTGGACTGCTTTCCCTTTCCTTCACTATTTGTGAATCTGGGTTCTGAATGTTCTTACTGAATTCAGCCAGACGTATGGTATTAGTAAATCACACTTAGTAAATTAAAATTAGTAAATCATTGATCTGTCATCATGAAAGTTCTTTTTGAACAGGACCAAATTCATAGTGCTGAATTGGTAATCAATGAAAATAAGGTCCAGCTACACTCAACCCCTCAGAGCTCTGAGTGCCACCAAGAAGCTTTATTTTATCCCAAGTTTCTGTGTGCTTGACTCAACAGATGGTTTCTTGGGCTTTTTTTTTTTCTTTTTTTTTTTTTTGATGCTTCAGCAAGCCACTGGCTGCTTGAAAGTTGCTGGTGAGGGTTCACATTTCAGACTGTTTTTAGATGTGCCACTGTTAGGTGTTATCTTAAAAATCTTCCTTTTGTATCTAAGCGTGTTCAGCCTTCAATGAGACGTTTTGGGTTACTTACTCATGATTCAGTTTTGTGGATTGTCACTGGTTACTGACAATTTAGTAATAATACAAGCTGTTGCTTCATTAAGCTGTTTTTGAAAGAAAATCTATTCTAGCTATCCTATATTGGCTCATTTGAGCATTTATTTATTCATTATGATCACTCTTGCCTTTTGAGTATGTCTTGAATTAGTAGAAAATAATGAATACACCAAGACTATGGCAGGTCTTCTAAAAACCTGATGGATAAAACAGTTCTAGGACAGAACAAAGAATTGTAGCCTCAGCTACTCTAAGGTCCTATACATTGAACACCATCTTTAATCCTGGAGATTCTAGATGGCAGGACGACTCCAGAGAAGTGGTAGACAACTTATATGAGCTCTGAAGGCTTAGCAAAAGACAGATTAAGTCCATGGCCAAGTTGGATCAAGAAATGCCTTCCTAGGGCTGTGTCCTTTCCATTGTAAAACAGTGAGGAGAGGCTGCTGAGGATGTGCCATTACCACTTCCATGCACAGCCACCAGTTTGATCCCACTAAGTGTCAGTAAAAGATGCACTGGGCAAAGGTAGAAGGGAGAAAAGAAGCAACAAATAGCTGACTCAAAATTACAGCAGGAAAGCAGCAAAGTCCAGTTCTCACAGCCTGCTGTCCCCTCTGCAGGTGATTATTGAGCAGCATTGTTATATTTATTTGTTGTTATATTTTTATTGTTTATATATATCGTTATATTTATTGCTGAAATTGCAGCCTGCTCCTTGATTGAGAATAAAATTGATTTCCCTTTCTCTTTCAGTGTTTCACATATGCCTATATGTGAGTATAGATATGTATGTGTACAGGTAAATGTATATATGAATATAAATATATGGATCTGTACTTATAGAGCACTAAGAAAGCAGGAGTCTGAAAGAGGAGTCTGAAACACCACTGAATGCTCTGGAAGGACAAATTAAATTTGTATGCAAACATCTGACCATATTTTAGGGAGGAAGGGCTACTGTAACCCATCTGGTGCACCACTTCATATGCTTTTCCTCTGCTCAAATTCAGTCTGTTACTTGCAGGGAAATTCTTCAGAGGGAGGGTTTTGACCAAAGCAACACCAAGTTACCAGCCAAGAGAAGGTGGCTTTCTTCCCAGCCACATGGCACTCTGACTGGCTGTGTGCGTTCATAAATTTGATGTAGCAAATTACAGACTCTCTCCTACCTCCTACCTCGCAACACCTCTCTCACAGGTCCTTTTCCTCCCCTTTGCTTCTTCCTGCAGATCCTGAAGTGTAGATCACGTGATTATAACTACACTTTGACATGTCCAAAGAGGGAAATGTGATGGCACGAAGGAGCACCACCCACCTCCTGACAATTACTTGGAACAGGTTCTCCAGAGCTGCCTTATGATTAGTAAATAGCAGACATATGTTGTACTCACCACACAGCCTTAAGCTTGTAACAGTGCTGGCAGCTCCTGCTCTCATTCCTTTGGCACTGCTGTGATCCTGATGTCTATGGCACTGAGTCATGCCACAATGTCTGGAGGAAAACCTAATGTTCTTTTGTGCAGAAGGGAAGCAGGACCATGTGTTCTGGTGACCTGATTGCCTGACCATGCTTTGTTGAGTGTGCCACTTCAGCAGCATCTGTGAGCAAAGCCATGAAGCCAGCAAAGAGCATCCTTTGTGCTGGCTGATACTGACAGATGATGGTGCAGGGTGTTGAAATGGGCTGGGTTGGTTTAATCCAGGAAACTGACACTGTTCTTGTCTCCCATCCCCACCTCTACCTCCTATCTTGGATTTGAAACTCTCTAAGCCAAGGATAGATATTAAGATTCTATCTTGCCCTGAAGAAATCTCTGAGGTGCAGCCCTTCTACAGATTCTTATCCTGAGGGCTTGCCTTGCTGTGACAAGTGTAATGATCTCTGAGATTGGAGCCACTTCCTCCACAGATGTGGCTTATTGTCCCCTCTGACTGAGGTTCCACCACTGTCTGGGGCTTTCAGCAGCCTGAGTGCATGTGCTCTGATATCTAAAACACAGGACACTCTCTATTTGTGCTCTTTCTCATATCCTCCTAACAGTAAAGTTCATAGGTATTTAATTGCATTACATTTTGGGCTACCTTTGAATTTCCTTTGCAAGTCAGCAGGGGGCATTTCCCAAATGTTGAGAGATAAGTGACAGCCAACCTAGAGAAGGTGGCTGTCACTGCCTCTGCTGTTCCAGCCTTGGTGTACAGTAATGTTCCCAAGCTATGCCCTCTTGTTTCCTCAGCAGGGAGCTCTTGCAAGCTGGCTCTGTAGTGGGTATTGCCTGGATGATGGAAGAAATTAATTTCAGACTGAGCTATAAAAATGCTCAAGGCTAGGAAATTCCCTAATGAAGGCACAAAAAAATCAATGAAGGTACCAGGGAGTTATGAAATCCTGTCAGATGACAAATGCAATATTAGTCTCTGACCCAGCAAATTATTTGCTGAGTGTCTCTGTTCCCTTGAACTGTGAGACTTCCAAAAATAAGGACTTTTTTCTTCCCTCTCAGTGTGTCTTCAGCACTCCTCAGGTATCTTTTGAGATTAATCCACAATGACATCCTACATTATACAATTAACTTGGAGCTTTCTGACCCTGGACTTTACAGTTTGGGATTTTTTCCTTGCAGCTGATTTTAGATATCACAACTGCTTGTCATCTGGTTAAAGACACCAGTACCATTTCTTTAACACCTCCTCATTGAGCCAATATAGCAAAAAGGTCTCACTTCATAAAGGCTTCTCTCCTCTCTCTCTCTGGGATGGCAGAGATCTGCTATAAACTAAAGATATCCCTGTATCCAAACACAGGAGCTCACTGCATATGAACCATTCTTTCTCTTCCCCAAGGACGAGGAGAGAATGACCATGTGGGATAAACTGGTGGTGTCTCGGAGAGAGCAGGTGTTGATGGCAGTTTCTAGTTTTCATGCCATAGACTTAAAAGATTTTAGAAGTTTAGATGATCATATCTGCTCTGCCAACCAGACATTGCAGCAGACCATGACAACATCACTTTTCTTAGGAACACACAGGTCCCTGTTCAGTTCCTCAGTGACGCACAGCTCAGACAAGCAGCAAACTGGATCCCTACTAAGGCACAAAAGCAACCACTTGCAGCTTTATTCCCACTCTCCTCTGCAGGTCCACCTCCCCAGCATGCAAGCCCCCCTTTGAATTCCTTGCTTATCACCTTGGACTGTCATTTCAAGTGCCAGCTTCATGTCATGCCTTGGTTTGCTTCAGGATGTGAAGCACAAGAGCATCAACTTTCAGCCAGGTGATGTTTCTAGGAGTGCTCCTGCTACACAGGTCTTTCACACAGTGCTGTTGTTCCTGTTTGTTGTTCACGGCAGGGTCCTGGGAACATGGAAAGCTGAACTCCCTGTGTTTCGAATGCTATTTTTAAAGCTGGGTGTAAGGGCTTCAGTGGTATTTTTAAGGCTGCCTTTGTGGGAAAGATTTCTCTAGCTCCAGAGCTGGGTTTTGCCTCTCAGGTTAATATTCAGCCAGCACAATCACCAAAGATCATAAGGCAGAGTCCTCAACCACAAGATTGGTTTTAAAATTACATTACTGTTATTGTTGTTAGGCTTGCTTTGTGACCTTACAGCACCTGTATTTGCTTTCTAGTTTTTTTGAACTCCAGGTAAGCTTCAAATCAAGGCTAGGAAATACTAGTTCCTTTACCTTTAAGTGACTAATCAGTGATTTTTTTATTCAATACCATATACTCCAAAGCTCAGGCTTTATGAGAAAGACTGACTGATTTCCCACAAATCATGCATAATACGTATGCAGAAGGGACTAGGAGTACATTGCCACTCTCCAGGCTTAGCTTGTACCCCAACTATTTGCCATCCACTGTAGATGGAATCTCTATCTGTGGCAGGGGTGTTAGATTTAAATTACTTTTAAACTCTCCTCCCACTGAAATCATTCTCTGGTTCTGTGAGTTCAATGCCAAAAAACCTGTCAGTGACTACAACAGGCTTTTGCATCCAGGGACAGCATGAGATGGTCCACACAAGCACCTCTCAATGTAGCTGGTCTGCATGTCCTGGGCAAAGTTTCACTCAGTCTAATCCTTCACATCCACTCCAAAAAAAAAGTGTCACACAAAGCATCAGTAGCTGTATACCATGTGTTTTAATAAACCATATAGCTACCAGAAAAATAGGTTTGCATGTGTTTGTCCACCTTCAAAAAAACCAAAAGAAGTCTAATTCAGACCAAAATAATGTGAACTTAAAACAAAAGAAAAAAGACTGTCCCAGAGCAAAGATGACACACAATACAGAGTTGGAGGAAAAGGTCTTTGATGACATCCTTGTTTAAAGAAAGCATGTTTGTAAAACATGAGGCAGTTGAGTAATAAAATGGTCACTGATTTGATTGGTTTTCCCTTCACTGTATATATATATATATATGTAGCTACATATATATGTCTATGCTGATGCACCCTGGGGTAGGATGAAACGGTAAGACAAAAAAATAGTTGAGTGCAGGGAAATCTGTAAGACAAAAACAAAACAGTTGAGTGTGGGGAGCAAGTAAAGAAGAAAATAAATGTATCATTTCAGTCAGTGAAGTAAGGACAAGGCTCAATTCCACTACAATTTACTACTGTTTTGATTACTGGGGAACAGACTTGTCCCTCCATGGCTATGCTGTGTCCCTGATGCACAGCTGAGCTGTGAGCTTCTGATCTGAGTGGTATACACTGGTCTGTGTATGAGCAGGACTCCAGAAATATATGAAGCATTCCTTTCTCTGATTCCCATGCTTGACCATGATTTTTTAAAATTAAAAACTTACTTAGTATTCCAGTTTGCATTTTTACCCAGGTTTCTTGCACTGACTGCTGTGCAGGTCTCCACAGCAAGGTGGAGTAGCCCAGATGAGCAATAATGTGACAGTAAAGTGCTCTTATCACAATGTGACTGGATGGAGGAATTAATTTTACAATGGATCTCATGTTACTTTGAAATTGCACTCTGTCTGCAGAACCGAGTCATGCAGTTGTAACCTCAGCTGTTCTTCACTGAGTGGGCCTGCAGGGCACACCTTAATCCATAAACAAGGAAAGGAAGTAAAAACATTTTTATTTTCCTTTTCTCCTTCCATGGAAACCTACTCCCAACAAGAAGAATAGGCAATACCACTCTACGCTCTGGTGTCTGATTCACTCTTAGGCAAATGAGTCCTGCACTCAAAAGACAAAACAAGCCATGTTCTTCCTCTTGTTTTTATATTGCTCTTTCAGAGAACCAGTTGCTGTCCATGCTTTCCCAGATCTCAGTGTCGTGCTTAACAAGCAAATTAAGCACAAGGTCATGCTGGCTGCAAAGTTCAGGTGACCAAAAGATATTAAGAGAACAGCTCAGTTTGCCAGATGCTTGTAAACACTGTATTGAAAAGAAGGCAAAGGCAAAACACCCTTCTCCACACATCACCTATCTTTCTTACTTTAATTTTTTTTTTTCATTCTTTGTCTCTCTTTTGCTCTTTCTTTCCCATTTTTTGTACAGGGGTTGATGAAGATAAGCAAGACTTGTGCATCACAAATGGTGGAACTTCCCCCAGCCCCTCCAGCTTCCCACCCTACAACAATGCACAAGCCCATCTCATCCTGTACCTGCCCCCAGAAAGTGTTTGTCTCTTTTTGGAAAACCATGCAGTCTGATGTGCTGGGGACTTCTGCAGTGCAGGATCTGGATTGGCTGGTTCTTCCCCCTTTCCTGAGGCTCATAGATGGTTGTTTTTTGACAGGTAGGCAATAAGAGCCACAGCTACCCCGACGTAGATGCCAGTTCCGATTGTGATGGACAGGACAGCCAGGAAGAGAGCTCGCCGGGAGCTGGAGCTCGCGTGGTGGAAATCCCCCTTGGCTACTGCTTTGTTTGTCTGCAAGAGATAAAACAACAGCAATGCCATATATTTATTTGTTTTACCTGGAAATAAAGATGTGGCTCTAATTTCTTGGCTGAAACAGGATCCTGGTATGTGACAGGTTAAACTGGTTGGCAATCAGACATTTTTTAGTCAAATGAGATCATCTGCACAATTGAGGTGGTGATGGAACCAGCAGCATCTCAAAGGAGGGTGTCATTTTTATAGACCATGGTATGGTATCAAGCAGGGACACCTGGCAGGCAGTAAGAGATCTGTCACCTACAAGACAGGTCTTGTTTAAGCACATGAGCTCTGTAAGTTCTGAGACAATCTTTGTCCCCTCATTACAATGAGTGATGAATCCTCAATGCTTTAATTGTATGTCTCCACAAATGATCAATTTGCTGGGACACTTTCTTCTTCAGTGCTGTCTACTACTCTATTTTTGTCTTTGTATTTTGTTGTTTGTTTTGGGGTTTTTTTGCTACTCAGACCAATTTGCAGCAGCCAAATGACAAGCTTCCACACATTAAAAAAAGCCAAAACAAAAACACTTTGGTCTTTCTGTCAATGACTTTATTAGGAGAACTGTCTCTTCTCATTCATCAACCTAATCTTTTAAGCATAATGCTTTATAAATATTTCAGGCAGAAACAATATCAAACAATACAGGCGAGGCTGCAGGCTAGAAGGAGCTTTTTCAAAACAGTGAGATAGAAATAACACAGGTTTATACACCTGCTGTTATGTCCTTTGGTTTAGGTGGGGAAGGCATCCTACTCACTTTGCAAAGCCTCTTGGCAGGATAACCAAAGATTTCATAATCTTCTTGTGTGGAACTACCAAAGACTCAAAAGAAGATCCCTTCTTTTAAAAAAGCCAGGGTCTTTTGGGATCATTTTAGGGACTCTTAAAAGTGTTGGCAAGGAAACCAGAGAAAGCTTTAGAAAGAGCTGGTCCTTCAGCTCCCCTCAGAGATTCTCCTCATGCACCTCCTGCCCACCACAGAACCAGTCATGATCTGGAAGGTTCCTGTTTACTGAAGTTGGACTGAGGTAAATGCCCAGCAATGAATAACAGAACTTTTGGTTCAAACCCACAAAATGAAGGGAAAATTTAAAAATTATAGAACATTTTCAAATTGGCATTTCTGAAATGTCACTTCACGTAACAGAAAAATCTGCAACATTTGGGTTGACCTCTTTTAAATGAAACTTTTTAAACCAGAATTTCTTCACCTAAAAATGGATGGGAAGTCAAAGGGAAAAGAAGCCATTAGTCAAAATGTCAAATAATCTGAAATCTTGACAGTATATCTTGATTGTTTCAATAGGAGAGGCTGGATTGATCAAAAATAATGAGTTGAAAGACCCAAAAGGATTCAGAAGGCTGATTTTTCAAACACTGGTAGCCTTTTTCCTGATACGATCTTCAGCGTAGCAACAACCCTGCTCAAAAAGGACAGGGTTTTTTCCCTTGATGAACTCTTTGAGCACAGCCCTGACCTTTGTGAAAGGCTTGGATCTATGGTGAAAATCCAGTTTCGTGTTAAAACGTTCACCCAGCCAAAACCAGATGTCTTGTATTAATCATGTGCTGCCATGAAGTTTTTGAATTAGGCAGCTTCAGACATTATGATATAGATGATTTTGCTTGGGGAACACACCTGTGCCTTCACAGAAATTCTAGCTTCCAACAAATTACCTAAGGTGAGTGCATTTTTTTTCCTCTTAATGCAAATTTTGAGATTTAGGAAAATTAAGTACCTCCTATATGGAATTTTAACACTGTAGACTGCATTGGTAAGGGCACATGGGAAGGAAAGTCTTATAGTTCTTTATTCCAGTCAGGAAGATTTACATTGAGATGGAGAAACCAACCACACAGAAACCAGCTTTCATCTGTGAAAGCGTAGTCTGAAGAAATGTGCTTAGTAATAAGAAAATTCTTTGATGCTATTTCCTAATTAGCAAAATGCTAACATTTCTTCTCAGCATCATTATATTAAAATTACAGCATTTCTGCAGGTTTAAGCTGAAAGGATCTGAAAATACTTATCAAACAAAAATGCAACTGAGGCCAAAAGTAATAGTTTAGCATCTACCAAATAATGAACACTCTTACTTGATTTTCTTTTTTTTTCCCTTTATTTTACAGACATCAGCTCCTTGGTGATTTTGATCACTTTCAGAAAGTCCCTTGGTTTTGGGATGAATCCAACCTTCCCATTTCATACCAAACAGGAAGAAATTAAATCCTGCCTAATTAAAACTGTCTCATGGAGTTTTCCATGAGAGATGTCTTTGGCAAAATCCACGAGGTCAAGAAATGTCTTGTGTAGTTCAGAGAGCCAAAACCTGCACAGATTAAAAAAAAAAAAAAGTTTTTCCATAGTTTTTTCAGCAACATCTGGTTCAGAGAACAGTGTAGACAGGACTGGTGCAAGAATGAAGACCCAAAGCCTCTACCAACAAGAATTTAACTCCCTACAGACTCATCAAGCTATGTGTCCCCATAATGTGTCTCAGTCTTTTCTAATGCGCTTGAAAGTTGCTGCAAAAATTAGTGTTCTTCCTGATCAAAATTGTGTTATCTGTAGAGTTTCATAGCACTTCTTCCCTTCCCTGGTGAGTCTGTGGCTGGCAGCCAGATGACAGGTGTAACAATTTAATGCAGCCTTTGGATAGGAGCAGAGGGCAGAGGGTGTGGTGAAGGCTATAAGGCTGAAAACAGGGATTTTTGCAAATACCAGCTGGCAATCAATCTTCCCTTTAGAGGCTTTGCAAGTAGGCCAGAAAAGTGAGGAGGGGTGGGGGAAGAAGGGGTAAGAAGATCTGGAAGGATTATCTTATTTTGCTTAACCAAAAAAAATGAATGTATTTTTAAGAAACACTTTCAAGGAACATCCCTGGAGGTTCAAGTTGAGCTTCTGCAGACCATATTCAGGGTGTCTCTGGGCTGCATATTTTATAGGCCGACAGAAGATGAATAATGTACCTACCTCCAAGCTGCAAGGCTAAAACATTCTGCTGCATCCCACAGTGACTCATATATCATACTCTCAAAATACCTTCTGGTACCCAGTATCTGGAAACAAGAAACATGCTGATCACAATTATTAATCCTGCCTCATCTCTCTGAGGCTGGAGATCAGGATTGGCTCCATGCAGGAGGAGAAGAGATTATCCTGACCCCTTTGGTCAGGTGGGGAAAGGATTTCTTTTCACTTCATGGGAACAAAGAGCCAGAAATGCCAGGGATGCACAGGCTCCATGCAGCCACTGGCCAGTTTAATTCTTCAAGTGACATGCAAAAAAAATGACACAGAATGAGGAGTAGCTCATACAGACGATGCTTCTGCCCCTGTATCTTCTATCTTTTCTCTAGTCACTCTGTCTCCTCCTTTTAACTTGCCTAAACTTATGCTAATCTCCAATTTTTGGGCAGTAATTCCACCTTCAGGCTTACACCACTTATTTTCACTGATGGTGAGAAAAGGACTCCGGTGTCTTTACTAAGACACGGATGGGTAAAGGGTAAAGTCAGGATCTAGCTCTAGACCTTGACAGTGTCAGCAGAGAGGTGCCAGTCAGCTGGGGAAAGCATGGGGCTGACAGAGACTCAGCACAGGGATTGGGACATGGCAAAATGGTTTTCAATCCTGAGGAGAGCATAAAGGGGCTATGCAGCCCAACCAAGCAGCTCCACGGGCAGAAATCATGAACTAAATAAAGGACAAATCATTCTTTGCTCTGCCAGGCATTTGGAAATTCCATTATGCCCACAGTATAGTGGAAAGTTCAGCCTGTGGTGGCAAAGAGCTCTTCCAGAAGTTTCTTTAATATCTGCTGGAAGGATGGCCCAGGGAATGGACATGAGTCTCAAACAGACCTTCTCCATCTGGAATTTACTGAGGAAACAATGGAGAGCAGGTGTCACCCGAAATGCGGTACTTCCAAACAGATCGAAACAGTTTAAGTCCCTCTGTAGTTTAATCTGACCTTTCTTCACCCAGCCTTTCAAGGGGCATTTCCTGCATTGTGAGCATCTCCTTCTTTTCCCTGCAATATCATGTTAACTTCCAGCCTTTACAATTTCCTGCCAAGTTCCTGAACAGTAATGTGGCAGGTGAAAAGGAGTGGCCTGAGAAATGGTACTTCTACTGCCACCAAAATAAATTATGCTCTGTTGGAGAAGGAGAAATATTATGAAGAATATTTATCTCTGGAAATCCATGAAAGGTTCAAGAAAATGGAGTGTGAATGGGGGGATGAGGGTGTAAATGAAGATGAGCATGAATCTGTCTCTTTTGCATGTTCAACTTTCATAAAATCTGAGTTTCAGCCATTGTATCATTTTGGTATCAAAGTATTCTGTTGGAATTTGAAAATATGGCATAGGTAAAGACATGATTCAGCCTCTGGCTGGTGTTGCCTGTGGCGTTTGATTGTGTCTTTGAGTAGAGATAAAACTATAAATGTCCAAGTGAAAATTCAACACTTGGAAAAAGAGCACAATAATAGGAACAGCAGGCATAAAAGACCTGAATGAGCAGAATGCAGAGAGATGTTTTTAGAAAAGCTCCACAGCAACAGCTGTTCATTTGATTGCACTGGAGAGAATGAGACCTCAGCCTGAGATACAAAGGCAATTCTCTTTTCCTGGAATTTACAGGAATTTGGATGTTTATGGTAAAGATTATTTTGCCTTTCCACTTTGCTTCTAGCCCTCAAGCAGATGTTTTGTGATGAAAGAGAAGAAAATTTTGAAAAGATGACAGGTGGGAAGTCCAGTTTACACATACAAATTCAGAGAGTTACAAGTCCTTGCTGCTGTACAACATTTTGCAAGGTGTTATTCACAATCTGCTTATACACAAATATGCCTGGAAAAAGCCTCCTCTCCATTTCATAAGGAAAAAAGGGGCTTTTAGAACCCCTAACCTAACTACCTCTAACTACCTTGTTATGTAAGGTTGGTGTAGAGAGCAGATTCTCTTTGTCCTGATCCAAAACTACTGCTCCTCCCTGCAGTATGGCCCCAGTATCAAATGAGAGGGAACCAGCCCTGCCTTTTTTTTTTTTTTTTTTTTTTTTTTTTCTTCTGCTATGGTTCCTTCTATCTGTCTCTGGTCCTCTTCTTCATTTGTGATGGAAGTCCATGTCAGGGTGTACTTTACATTCATAACAAGGTCTCTTCCCTCCAGCATGAGTCACATAGCACAGGAAAGGGTGGAGGATGCTGTTCAGTGCTGCCAGAGAAGATCTCAGACCTCGATCCTCACCTCTCACCCTTGGAACGGGCAAGAATGATGGGAGTTTCTGCCTTGGGCACCCTGCGCCACATTTTGGGAAAGAACAAGGCAAAGACAACAGGAGCAGTTTTAAAAGCATCTCTGGGGTGGTTTATCCTTCTGGCAGGAAGAGATTTGATCAGAGATGTAGTTCATCAATTTCCTCACCCACAGGTGTCCCTCCAGAGCTGAAACTAAATCTCCTGAAATTATAAGGTCCCCTACCATATTAATGATTTTTGAGATAAGATTAAGAACTCATGAGGTAAGATTCACTCATTTGTTGATCATAGTAGTTTTCCAGCTACTTTTTTTGGTATTACAATCACCCATGATTTCCCTATGTATATTGTGTGTCACACTGGTTACCTACTCCCAATTTCATGTGTTGAGGACTTTCAGAAAAGCATTTTTTGACCTGTTATTGGCAGAATCTGGTTTCCTTAGGAGAGTTTGTTTCTTCCCAGCACAAGTGGCGAGTACCACAGCAGTTATATGAAATTGTCCCTGGAGGGCTGGTCCTGGCAGTACCATTTGCCAGACCAGCCTGCAAAGTCTGCAGCTCCTCTGATCCTCACTGATGTGGTTTCATTTTTCTAAGAAGATCCATCCCAAGCAATTTCCTGAGAAACATTTTGTAATTTAATATGTTAACTATAAGGGTAAGAAGTTATCAGGTACTGTGGATTCTGCAGCACCTGATAGTGAATGTGAGGTAACTTATTCATCTTCCTTTCTGTTTCCTTCTATGAACTCAGCTTTTCAAAAGAGTCACCAAAAATGGAATGATGAAGATTATCTCTTTCATAGGAAAGTCTTTTCCCCCTTTCCATTGCTCTACTTTCTCAAAGTCCACAGAAAACCCCAAAAGTGGGAAAGAGAAAAACAAACAATTTTTTTTCTTGCATTACATTTTTGTTTTCTTTAAAAAGTAATCCTCTTTTCTCTGTCTCTCCTGGAGACATAGCATAAATTATGTAAGTGGCTTTAGCAGGCAAGCACAAGGAGCTTCATGACCAGAGGGGTGATTAACAGGAAACAGTAGCCATACCCCATGGACTGTGTTGAGCTGGATATGAGAAAAAATGCCTGACAAACAAATATTGAGAAAAAAGTTGTTCTTAGGTACCCAGCACTTTTAATCCATCAGAAAAAAATGCTAAGGGCAAGGAGAGCCACAAGCTGTGAGTGTTTTAACCATCTCTTCCCTAGGCCAGAATGTTTAGTCAATTTGCTTTATTACTGGAGAGAACACCTGATAATTAAAAGTCTGATGATCCTGCAGCACTCTTGCCAGGCAAACAACTTCAGCAGGGATACATACCACTTAGACTCCTGTCTGAATTAACATTAGCAGGCTGCCTTCAATTTCCCTGTGGCCAGGTGTAAAGACATAATAAAGTTCCCTGTCTCCCAACACTGTCAAGGCCACAGAAGGAACTTGCCATAAGTCACCACAGTGGCAACTTGAAATAAGCACAGGCAGCAGAAATTTGTCACAGAAAGGTGCTAATTCCAGGCCTGAGGATTCATCTGATTAGGACAAAACTTTCCCCTGTGGCATGGTGTCAGAAAGGAAGCAACTCTTGATACACATATCACCTTAAATGATAGGGATGGTATCTGTGCTCTGTGGATACACAGAACTTGGACTGTACAGAAGTGGAATCCCAAAGAAAACAACTCTCTGGGGCCCTCCCCCCAACAAGAAGGCTAAAGGACCAACAGGATGATTGTGGATCCACAAGTGTTGATTACAATTTGCCTGATCTCTCTCACCCCCTCATCTTTTCTATTTTTCTCTCTCTTTCTACCTCACATTTGCTATTAATTAAAATTTGTGTTACTGACTTTGGCATAAGGTATTATTTGCACATTAACTTGAGCAGGGGCATCTCTCACCCTGTTGTTGGATGACAACACTAGGAAAATCTGGAAACTTTCCCCAAAGGTCTGAGACCAAATTCTCTTTTGGATACAGTGGAAGAATTAACATTTTTTCAAAGTGGCTACTTTGAAATCAGGCCCCAAATCACATTGTTTCTGAGCTTGCAAGACCCTCTAGAGAAAGACCTGCGTCTTTTACACACTTCTCACTGGAAAAATCCTGCAAGGAAAGGTGGAAGCTTCAGCAAACTCAGGCTTCTGCAAGGTATGTGGATTCCACTAAACCTTTATTTCAACACCAATTAGAGAGAAATCTAACTGAATCACAGGGTCAGTAGGATACAGAAATTACACAGAAATTACACAGAATATTTGCTGGTTGAATTGTATTGCTTTAAGATGTGAATCAGTTTGCACTGAGATTTTTATATCGAGCAGCTCTGCAATGCATCACTTTGCAGGGTATGAAGAAGGCTCTTATTCCTTGCAAAGAAAGAGTTTTGGTTTTAAAAAGGTACAAGGAGCTTTACTAATGTGTGCCAAGAAGAAAGTGACTCAATTAATCTTGATCTGGTGTTAGAAGGATGCATTTGACATAGTAGGAAACACCAATGACAGATGATTATAGAGAGGAGATAAATAGGAAGGATTTGGGGCAGGAAGCCCTAAATTCAGCTCCAGAAAACTACTGGTGGTCTAAAGTCTCCAGGACAAGTAAGAAGCACCAAGCTTGGCACCACAAAGCCCAATCCCCAAAAATATAGTGGGACCCCAGGAACTTCAGTTTCTTCTGTTCATATCCCCAACCATTCACTCACAGGAGCAGAGCCTGCCTGCTCTCAGTCAGCATTTTCCTGACTTTGGCTCCCAGCCAGACAACAGCAGCAAACCCAGCTGAGTGTCAGGAAATCCGTGTTTCAGGTGTCTCTAAGCTCTGGGATTCCCTCTGAGCAGTGACAGAAAACGACCCTGGATAAAACTGTCTCTTTCTTACAGACATTAAGGTAGTTTTTTTTTTTAATTTCAAAAATTTAATGTGTTATCTTTCTCTTCTGATTAAAATTATAAACACTTCCCATATAAAACAAAATATCTGAATTTTTAAAATTAATTTCATTGCATTAAAAATACAATTTTAACATTCCAGAAGATAAAAATGCAGAAAGAAAGTTTTAAAAGTTCTAGAAGAGAAGAAAAGAAGCAGAGGGAGATCTTTTAATATTTTTTTAAAAATCTAACTCTATTGAAGATTAATCAGAAGTAAAGGAAAGAAACTAAGATGAAAATTTTCATTTCTTTCTGACCAAGAATAGAAAACACTGTAAAAAACTATATTGAACAGAAGTGTTTGCCACCAAAATAATTTTGAANTATATATATATATATAGTTTTAACAAATCAACAAAAGTTTGGCGCATAAATTCCTGTTTGGGTGATTAAGCATTCAATTTTTAATTGCTTTTCAGTAGTCAACACATTTCTTCTGCATAAATATGATCCTACTGAGAAATCAACTCCTCTTGTGGAGGCTGGGAGGTTTAAGTGAATAAATTCCTAGGAAGAGATGTTCTGGGGATATTTTGTCTCTTCTGCTGACTGCAGACTTGAGGATGCAGTTTGGAAAACACAGAGCTGAGAAGGGAGACACTAAGGAAATTATTCCTGTCCAAGATGCTCATTCTGTGGGGGAGACCTGGTAATTTCATTACTTAGTGTGATCACTGCAGTACAAAGAAAATATCTGGCATCCTTCCTGCCTAGCCTCCAAAACCATCCTTGGATGAGGAAAGAAAGAATTAGGAGAAAAAAATGTTCTGTAAAACAGGCACCATACCCAGATGCCTATTAGCATCCAGCAGTGCCAGTAGCACTGGCTGAAGAAACTGGAGCATGTGTTCTGGAATCCCTGGATTCAACTCCATACTCAGGGCAGGAAGACTCAACAAGTTCTATTTTTTACAATGGGAAAAGCTCACCAGCTGACCTGGAGCAATTAATTGCTATGCGTCACCACCGCCGTTGGCATGGAAATGGAAGGTCTAACCTTGTGTTAAACTGTCAGCACCCGGAAATTACTGCTCTGCCTTTTCTATGACTCAGCAACTGCAAGACAAGAACTCCATGCTCTCCAGCAGAAACATCCCAGAATTGTCATGCCAGCAGATACCAGCCCCTAATCTCTTGTAAACAAAAGCCCTCCCTCCTACAACTGCAGCACTTAGAGGCAGGTGCTGCTGGGTTTCAATGGGCATGGTTTGCATGAGTGTGAGTGTCATTCAAGGAGATTTATCTCTACCCTCACAGAAAAGCTGAGTTGTAGGTGTGCAGAAGACAGTCAGGTGTGCAGGTAGGTGCAAGGAGCCCAGCAACACCGAGAGCCAGCCAGGAAGGCTTTGCCCATCCTTCCACTGCACAGTGAACAGGGCAGAAAGCTGGCAATAAATCAGGGCAGTTCTCCAGAAATGATGTTGTTGACGAGTGAGTCACCTGCCCAAGTACAAAGAACAGCTTCTCCCAACAGTTTGTCTGCCTGCATCACAGGGAGATCAGAGAGACCCCCCAACTGCAGGGCAATAAGAAAAAGAGTAAATGAGGGAACCCTGCAGGTGCTGTAGCACAGAGCTGCTGGTTTAAGTTCCACGATTTCAAGAGTATCCTGCTAATGTGCCTCCATCATGCCTGAATCAGCTTCTATTGTTGACCTCAGGAAGAAAGTAAACTGCCTTGAGTCATGGATCTCCAAGGATTCTCTAACTCTGGTGCTCATTTCATCCAGCATCTCAGCAATGCCTGCTGTAACCATCTCATTATATTGTTTTCTCCATGAAGCCTTGCTCCCTGAATCTCCGACTGCTGTACTAAGAGAAAGGAGTAGGATTAAGTAGTGCTGGAGCACTTCCTATGTTAGCACTCCAGGACCACTTCATTTTTGTTTTCCAGGGCCCCAAGTCAGAATATTTGCTGCTTTGATCATAGCTGGTAGAAGAAAGAGGCTATCCCAGGGGTGTCTTCTCTCTCTAACAAACTGCTCCACAGGAGCAGGATTTTTCCTCAGTGGAAACCCATTAGCACACAAAGATAAGTCCTCATTGCCCAACAGGGATAGCAGAGATTACTAACAAGGATCTTTCTTCATGCCTCTCGGTAGTCATCAACAACCTGCTCAAGTTTTCTAATATAAAATTATTTCAGTGTATACAAATAAAACCATGAAGTCTGCTTCTTTTCTCTTTCCCTCACATTCTTTCACACACATATAGGAAGTGTCTCCTCATCTGTGATTTAATTGGTCTGGCTGTTTATGCCAAAAGAAATGAATGGCGGGAATCAAGAGCTCTGCTCCCCAGTCTGTTGGCTTGTCTAGCAGCAGGTGGGTCAAGGCTGAGCAGCAGCTGCTGCAGGTCCCTGTATGCAGGGCTGCTTGTCTGTGTCCCTGCTGCACATCCTGCACTGAGGGGATGGCTGGGCAGAGGCAGCAATGCACAAACACATTCCCTGCAGGAGCAGCCCATCCATATGGAGTGCTGTGTGAAGAGGGATAAAAGCCCTCAGCAGGACACCCTGGTTGAACAGAGGACTCATCCTGTCAAATGCAAACCGCAGGAACCGGGACAGGCCCCCTCCTCATGTTGAAAGGATTTTGCTTCTCATTATCCAGTCCCCTTCTTTTAAAGTATGAGGAGCAGGGTGTACTATCCTGGGAACCTGGCAGGATAGAAGCAACCAGGAAGGATATATCCTTCCACATGTAAATAAGCCCCTTTATTTCAGTGGTCTTCTGTCCAAGATCACTCCATCACATACAGACAGGAAGTGGAGGGCTTCAAGTTTTCTTTTGCTTTTCCTGCAAAAACCAGCTGAAGACTCTCCTTCCTCATTAAATATAGGATGTCCCTTTCCCTGACAGTGATGACATGCCAAACTACCACAGCAAAAATGTCTATCAGCTGAGACACTGAAAGTACACGAGTCATGGGCTTCACCCCAACCTGGGGAAGGCTAGGAACCAGTGCGCCTTAGGCTCTGACAGCTCACAGGATACATATCTTGGATTTGCTTGTGCCAGGGTTTTCCCAAGACCTCACCAGCTGGGAACAGATGGAAAGGACAGTGAATGCCAAGCTGCTTTTAAAATCCACCTCCTGTGTGGGTTCCTAAGTAAGAGCAGAGTAATGAATGAAGATCTGCTCTGTCTCTGGGGACCAGTTTCTTAGAAGCTGTGCAGAGCAATTCCTACTTCTTGTGGAGATAAACAGACCTCTCTCATTCACTCAGGTGCAGTTTTACACAAAAGGCTATGGAATATGGTGGGCCCCATCCACAGGTGACAGCGTGTCGAGCAAGGTGAGAGTCTGGATGCAAAGATATAAACAGTGTGGATGTTTAAGCATCTTCCACAGTGCAGATGTGGAGCCACAGAAGGAGAGTTACTCAGTGAGTAAACCTCTCCTGGTCTGATGTAACTGTTGCATTTGTCCATCAGAGGGTTTCAGCAGGAAGTCATGCAAGTGGAAAAGGATTTGATGATTAATTAGTTCATAGTTTGCTTGTTCTCTTCTCCTTCCTCTTCTCTCTGTCTTTTCCTGTCATGTCTCTGCCTCACTGGGCTAATACATGTTTCATGACTGAAATACATCCTCTCAAAAAAAAAATATTCCACTGAAATATTAATGAACAATAGTTTTAATTATTTGCTCGGTGCTAATGACTTCATGGCAGCTACTCTGCCAGAGGCCTAAAATAACTGTCTGCCTTGGTGACCAGCACTTTCCCATTGTCGCTATCTTCTCCCTCTCTGTGTCTCACATTTTTTAAACCCTAAGTCCTCAGGGATGGGCTGAAGCATTTTTCTTAATATTTCCAAGGTCTTTGATTGTAGAGCTCCTAGGAAAAAAGGGACCCTTTTCCTGGACAAGTTCTGGTGGCAGTAAAAAAGACACAGATGTTATTAAGAGCAACCTAGTGACACAAAGTTAACTGCCCACATTTCTCTCTTCCACTGGAAAAAAAGCAGAAAGCCCCAACACCTTTTGGAACAGGATGCAAATGTTATTACAGTGTGGCCCTCTGAGGCCCTCTGTTGCCTTTCAGTTCAGAGAGGAGATTCTCACAGTGGCAAGGATGCCAACCCCAAAAGCACTCTAAGGGAAAGATATATTGCACTTGTATTCGCATTTCTATCTCCTACTCAAAAGCTGTCTGCTGCTGGAGGAGATGTTTCCTTGTTGCAAAATTAGTTATTCCTTCTCATTTGGAGTGATTTCTTGGTTTCTTGTGCCAACAGCAGTATCAGAAGTAAAATGTGCAGAGATACAAAATCACTCTCCCAGGGCACAGCTCCTGCAGGACTCTGTCCCTGACTCCCTCAGCAAATGTCTCAGTGACATTTTAAACCTGCTGCTGAGATAGATTTAAGATGTGCTCTGTGGTATCTGCAAGCTGGGGGCTGAAGAAAAGTGCTGCTGCTGGATACCCTTTCAGGTATATACCCAGAGGTATATATGTCCCAGAGGCAAGCACCATCCAGAAAGAGGGCCTTCAAATGTCCAGAGACATCTGTGATGATGGGGAAGGAGTGGAGGTCCAGGAAAGAGCAAGTTTTGAAGTCAGAAGGCCTCCTGACATCTCTGGGAGGTGGTGTGGAACAGCCACAGCTGCTGGTGATTTTGGCAGTAGTGTGCACTGAAGTTCTGTGTGGGTCTCCAGAGTGGGCTGGATATGGTGCTTCATCTCTTCTCTGTGCTGTCTCCCCTCCCAGGCAGGACTGAAGACTGAAACTTTCTTCTCCAGCTCAGTATTAGGCAGCATGCCAAAGAGCACTGGGAGGGAAAAAGTGATGATAAGGAGAAAGGTAAGAGACCCTGCTGCAATGAAGAGTCAATAATAAATAGTTGGAGAACTCAAGCAGCCAGCTTCAGTGGCCTTTAACTTCTCTGGAATTTGGAGTTTATTGTCATTTGTATGTTTTATTCAAAAATCTCCTCTTGACAACTTCAAAAGAATGTAAAGGTCTTTGCAACACAGAGTGGGCTGGCAAGGGTGCTTTGATTCAGAAAAGCTTTGAGAATTTGGTCAGATCTGACTTTTACCCCATTCTACAGCAACCTTCCCAAACTCATGAGAGTGCATTGAGCCTTTCTCTGCAGCATCAAGGGCCGGTGGTAGGTGTGTCATCCTGCCGTTGCCTTGATCCTGATTAATTGACTTATGTTTTGTGCCAAATAATTTTTGTGAAGAACTGAAAAAATTGCAAGAGCCGTTGAAGAAGTGGCACTGTTCCTGCCAGTGTTAGCTGATCCCCGTGCAGAGCGGAGGTGGCATTCCTGTTTTGCAAATGAGCCTGAGCTGCCGCTCTTCTCACTGCTAAGCTTCTTTTGAAACTTTCTGCAGCAGCTTTTTTACACCCACCCACACAGAGAATGACATGCTCCAAGGGCTGCATGGGGAACTTAGCAACACTTTTCTGCTAGAAAGACACACAGGTAGCAACAACAGCCAGATCCAAGGCACCTCTCAGTGCCTGCACCAACTCTCCTCCCCTCCTTCCACTCCACAACTGCAAGAACATTTTCACACATTGTCAGGGGTCTTGCTGCAGAGAATATGATCAGCCCTTTGCATCCATCACCTCAGAGCACAAGCTCAAAGGCAAAGCAAGGTTTCAGGTCACACAGTAGGGCCAAGGACAGCTTTGGATCCCCCCAGCCCCGAGCTCTTCCTGTGGTTGATATTCCATCATGAATGGGTGTAAATGAAGCTCTTCAGAGCAAGGACACTTGGTGATAAGGCACAATTACAACTGGGAGATGATACAAATGTGGTAAACAGCAGCCTAACCTGCAATGGGGTTTGTCCGTGCCCTTAGTGTGCAGTGGCATAGAGTTTCTCAAGTTCCTCCCATGAACACAGAGGTGAGGACATCGTCCCACAGCAGACAAAGGGAAAGGTAGAACCAGTGTGCAACAGCTCTTTTAAGAGATCTGGACAACTGTGGCTCAAATCACCCCTAGAATTCCACATTTTAGACCTTTTTGAGAGACAGCAGAAGTGAGATAGCCTTGTGGGACAAAAACAAAACAAAACAAAACAGCGAAAAACAAAAAACAAACAAAAAAAACAAACCAAAACAAAAACAAAAAACCAGCAAGAAGTTTGAGGAAGAGGATGGCAGACTTTCATTTGTAGCAAATGTTACAGACCTTGTTGGGACAGACATGAGGTGGTTCAAGGACAGAACACATCCAGACAAGTTTGTTTCTGTTGTTCTGGTTTTGTTCACACTACTTTGTTGGTACTGAAGTAAGGAAGTAAGGATTGACTAGAATATTCTCATGACAGATATCTTGCTATGAATCCTTGGAAATCTCACCTCTAATGCTGCCAGGCGTGGAGGAGAGACCACTCTTTGGGATCCAGAAAGGCTGATTATCACTGTTTGCTCCATTACCAATACTGCTGTTCCTCAGCAAGTCTGAGTCTGGAAAAATAAGCTTGCGTAACATCAAAGAATGAACACTTGAAGGGACAGTAAGTTTTCATCAGTGGGAAACATACCCTGGGAAGTGTAAAAAGGCTGGGAAAGCATACTAAGCTGTTTCCTCTATTCTGGTCTTCAAGGAAGATTGCCATGGAAAAAGAACAATTTAGAGATCTCAGATCCCTTTTGTTTGTTTTGTTACTTTGTTCATTCCTTTGTGCAGTGAATATCCCAGCAGAACCATCAGTCTGAATGACAGTCAGTGACAGATCTTAAATATTAATAAACAAATCTGCCTTCTGTAATTTGGAGCAACCTTCCAGATAGGGGTGCTCTGAAAGCAGCTGTTTGCTTGCATGATCTGGTTGAAGAGGATGTTAAAACGATGTGCAGGATCCAGAATTGGCAAAAGAGGGTGATTAAAATAGCTGTGACTGCTGGCAGAGCATGGACTAAAAGTGCTCCTATTCTAAGTGGATAAGTTTCAATGGAGGAAATAGCTGTCAGCTGACATAGATATAGAGCCCCAGCATCCCAGGAATACTGAACCCAGAGGGAATTTTTCATCAGTAAACTTGCAAGGCAGAACCTGAGATTTACAGAAACAACCAGCAGGGCATGACTGGGATTTTTTTTCTCCATGTGTTTTATGTTTGTTTGCCTGTATTATGACATTTGACAGACTGGGACAGCTCCCTGTGAAAATTTTCATGGTGATGTGTAAAACTGTTCAGAGAAAAGGAAAATATTTTGGTTCCAATTCTCTGCTGTACTATGGCTCAAAGGCAGCTCCACCAGAATGCTCCATGGCCAAGAAGCTCCAGGACATTCCTGCAGAGACTCCTACCACTGCTAAAGAACAGAAATAAAAATCAGGGTAGCAATTCTGTACGGAGACATGGAGTCTTTTAGCTTCAAACTCGGGTTTCCTTTTGTTTTTCTTTGAATAGTGTGTTCTCAATGAGTTGTTGTTTTTTGGGTTTAAGTTATTTTTTTTTCTGCAGGGAGGGAGAAATAAAAGGAAATATTTTGCTTTTGGACCAGCTGTCAAACCATTTTTGATGGCTGGAAATGTATCAACACAGCCCCTTAAGATGAATTAGTAACTATTCTTAGATACTCACTTTAGGTTTACAGAGTATTAAGAAACCCCTGAGAGTCTTCTTCCTGCTGGAGGAGACTACTGATTATTTTCAGAGTATAGGGAGGTTAATAAAATAAAGCACAAAATAACTAAATATCAGTCTAAAAATATGCAGGCTTGATCTCTGCAATCCTAAAAAGCAGTAGGGTCACCATCTAGGAAACTCACCAAAATATTATAAATATGACATCAGACCAATTCAACACAAACACAGTACAAATTGTTGCAACAAAGATCTCATGTGGCTTCACTAGTTGAAAGACACAGAATTATGTGAAGAAGTGAGAAATCATACAAAATAGACATTATACCTGAAAGCAAAGGAAGCATACAATGTTTCATGGATATCAAGAATAACTCACAAGGAACCAGCCAGGAGTCTTGATCCATCCCATTACTTAGAAATAAAATATAGACCTTAAGTAGAAAATTAAATCCTAGAGCCTTGAATGCACCCATTTATGGGAAATGGAGACCTCTTATCTCATAATGCAAGTTTTCCAGAGCTGCAAAGTGATCTCTAATCATCAGTCCTGCCTCTTTCCCATTTCTTCATAAAAAAAGCATAGAAATGTCAAAACTAGAATTTGATCCCAAGGAAGATTGTTGAAGTCTGGAAAGACCTTTTAGGCCTTTCTGTCTTGGTTTAGAGAAACAAAGGTGTCTGCTAAGGAAGGCAGGAGCCTCCCTTGAAGTGGAAAATGAAACCCCCCTCCCTCCTAATTATAATTTTGAAGTTAAGAGGCTCCCAGGCAAAGATATGAGGACAGGAATAACATTAACAAACAAAAAAATTAACAAACTACAACTTACTGGAATATTAAAATAAAATTCAGTAGTACATAACAAATACCCAACAGAGTCAGGATACAACCTGACACCCTGTTGGTCAAGATGATGGTAGAAGTCTGATTAAATGGTGGCTGCATTCCTCCTGGAGTGTCAGATGTGATTCTGTTGAAGCAGTGATCATGTTGAATGGTGCAGTCCTCCTCCGAAGGCCCAGTAGTGGTGTAGAAGGGCCTGCTCATCCTCCAGGGATCCAGTGGAAAGGAAAGGCTTGCTAGTGGTGTTCTAAATCCCAGGTTTTATTTAACTGTAAATGCCTGGCTCCTCCCCTTGGATGGTTCATTTCTCAATGGGATGCTGTAATTTTATCAGTCACTCGATGGCCCATTAAACAGAAGATCTCTTCCTGGACAAGGGTGGGTGGTGGAAGAGATAAGAACACTGCCCCTCCTGGGCTCAGCAGATGGTGACAGAATGCACACCCCTGGTCACATCCTGCATCACAATCTGAGCCATACTGGCCCATCAGCAGAAGACAAAGATGGGTCTTGGAGCAGATAAAGAACCCTGCCCCCCCTAGGTTCAACAGGTGGTGATAGAATACACACCCTTGGCCACATCCTGCACTGCAACCCATGACACTTCTAAAAAATGAGGGGGTTTTGTTTGTTAGTTTGTTTTTGTTTGCTTGTTTCTCCTCTTGAAGGAAAAATTAATGGTGAAAGAAAAGTGGCTCCAGGTATTTGCTACCAACAGTTTTCTCCTATTTGAAGAAATTAGCTACCTTTCAAGTCACAAAGGCAGGCTTATTCACCTGCCTCTGTGCCTTAAAAGAATGTTGGCATTACATTTTCTAATAAAGTTGGCTACGAGACACAGACAGGGCAGCACTCACCAACCCCAAGATCTATAAATAAGATAATTGGGAAAAGATTGCAAATGCACCAGATATCAAAGTAGCCACTAAAATAATTTAAGAAGGAGATTGATTGCTGTGTGAAATTCAAAATTACTATTCTTTTTTTCCCCACTGAAATTAGTCACAGAGAAGAGGCATGTTAATAAATTATCTCTGGTGCATAGCAAACAGGCATAAGGAAAAGTAATTAAAAGCTTGTAGAGATCTTCATCTGTGTCTATAAAAGCTGCAAAGCCATTCCTGGCTGTTCATCTAAACCTTTTGCCCATCTCTGCTCAGGTGAAGTGATATTGCGTTTCACCCTCTTTACCTCTAGAAAGCATTTTCTGAAATCAAACCCATCTCACTGGACTGAGGGTATTTTAGTCATCTAAGTGTGTGTGGAGAAGAATATAAATACTTCCTGCCTTTCCCATGCTTGGAGAGCATCCCTGAATTTCTTCCTGTTCAGCTCTTCTCAAGCCTTTTTCCCTGCTCTGCTCTGCAGCACTGAGGAGCCTTAGTTGCCCTTCAGACATTGAATTTAATGATCCTGGTAACTGTGCCACATAATAGAAGTGTAGGCAAAAGAAAGAAGGAAGAGCTGGCACAGGCAGAGATGTTTTGTACTAAATTTTATGTCAGGACCAGAAGGCTTTTTATTACATGATTTTCTTCTTTACAGCTCCCAGTAGAGCAGCGATCTGCACAGATCAGGCTGTAGACCCATACAGTGCAGTCTGTATAAATCACAAATATAAAGCCATGTAATATTCTCTCATGGTGACCCAGCACCATCAGCCCTGTCAAAGCCCATGAGAGGACATTATTGCTTTTGGTGGCATGTCTCTGTTTGCAGAGATAAGAGAAGAATGAACAGGGGGCACAGATAGTGGAAGGGACCAAGGATACTGGGCATTCCCAATAGAAGACAAATATATCCCAAATATAAGGAGAACTACTTATGTTATGACTCCATGACAAAATGGGTTTAAGACCTCAAGATCTTTATTCCTAGCTGTGATTTTGCACCAGGAATAAGATCCTTCATCCTAACTGTACAAAAATGCCCCTTCCACATACATCCTAACACTTGAGGAAGCAGATTCAATGGGTGTGAAAGATGCTACTTAAAGATATTTCACTAGGAAAAAAAAACCTGTTTTGTAAACTAATGAGTACCCCTGGCAGCTGAAATGATCAGTGGCATATAATTTCATGTCAAGAGACATTTGCCTCCTGAGAGCCATATTAATGGAGTCCAACTGGGTATTGATATGGTTATCCTTTGCTGATAGGGATAGAGATATTCTCCACAGTCAGACAGGCTGCAGGCTAATGATCCTTCCTTGCTGGGGCTCAGAGGCAGAAAGCTTTCACCAGAGATCCCTGTCACAAACTGCTAATCAGGGAAGTCAGGGAATCCATGTGGAGGGGGAGCAGCTGTCCCAGTCCCTTCCGCTCCAGAGAGAAGGATTAGTCCATGTCCACAAGCTGCTGAGGTCACAGTGAAAGTGTTCCTGAGCAGGCACATACCATCAGAGATGGATTGGGTTTTCACATGCTGCCTTGTGGATAACGATTTCCTGCGGCTCCTCATGATGTTAGAGAACACATGTGCCATAAAACAAGTTGAAAAAGTAGCTGTCCAGCAGCATTGGTAATGGTGTTTACTTATGCAAAGCTACACTGCCAGCTCTGACAGAACTGCTCTCAGATCATCCAGAGCATGCAGGGTTTTCAGTCAGCAGTGACAGCAGAGACGTCACAGCAGCAGTAATGAATGTGCAAGGAGAGGCAGAAAGGATGGCTGGCTTCTATGTGTCTGCAGCTCCTGAGAAGTCAGTGATGTGTGCCACTCAGCCTTTTCTTAGTGGTTACAGGGTTGAAGGATGCAAAAGGGTCCCTTTCACTTCCATGATCTTTTGTTCTAAGGCCTGCCTTTCATGCTCTGAATTTCCAGCATATCACCTTTCTTTCCAGCAGCTGTATTTTTTAACCCTTCAACCTGATGTCCCCAGTCACAGATGTCACTCATCAGGGCTGCTCTAGGGCTTTATTGCTCACAGTGACTCATGAAAGCCATTAGCTCTGAAAAGTAGACCACTAAATGTAAAAGGAAATCAGCAAAACAACATATGACAAAGCAGTTGTGAGAAGTGATGCAAGACTTACTTGGTGCTACAAGGCATTGAATTAATTCAGATTGACTTAATGGGCTCTGCTTTCATATCCAGGGTGATGAACAAAAATGAGTAAAGAATTTTTTAGTACTCCCCACTCTTTAAGAGGACACTGTGTCTGTCTCTAATGTAGTTTCCCTGTTTACCATTCTGAATAAACGCAGTGGTGACAGACAGATGGACTTCTAAGATGAGCTTAGAAGTCCTTGCCATGTGCAGTGTCTATGAGTTCATAAGTCATTTTAGCCAGAAAAAGAGGTGATTAAACATTTGAATAAAGTTAAAAAGACATGACATCATGTTTCTCCTTCAATTCTTTGGAATAAGTAGTAAATTAAATTAAGCTCAGCCATTTATCATTAACAAAAAACCCTGTAATTTGCTTTCTACTAAATACATGTCCCCTCTCTCTTAAATCAAGAGATTTCTTTCTTCTGCATATACAAAACAGAACAATGTGGTCTTTGAGCCACTTACAGAACTTCCATCATCAAAACCAGATCATCAATTGCCCCACCATAGCTACATCCAAACACCAACTCAAATACTTAACTGCAGCCTTTAACAACAGTTCTTGTTCTGGCTGCTTAACTGAGAATTCCTTCCATCTGGGTTAACTGAAGTGCCCTGGTGAGATTCCCTGGGCATAGCTGTTTATGTATTTCATAGTACTGCTTGTTTGAGTCTGGTTTGATTTTTTTTAATGTGAGAAGTCAGGATTTTCCTTGGCACACCGTAACTCATGATGACACAGTTTGACAGGATTCACTGAAGGGTCCTTGAAATGATTAAAGGTTTCTCTATGATTTGGTTACCTGGACAAGGTTCAAGCCCCCTCCCTGCAAGTCTCTCCTTTTTTCCACTTTTGATTTTTCTCTGTTCTTTTCTCCTAAAACAGACTCCATGATTCTGCTATGCATGTGGTGAAAAGAATAAACAAAAAGTCACCTTGCCAGAGTTTACAAATAGTGGTATTTCTATATTTTACCATTGAACCTCAAGTTGTAAATTCCTAGGAAAAATGATCTTGGCACAATTAAAATCACAATATCTCAAGCTTTGAAACAAGGTTGAATGAGAAAAAATTGCCCAAGTTTCAAAGGAACAAAGTCAGATATGGTAAGAATAAGAGATAATGTCCTTAGGATTAAAATAAGGATTTTGACTGTGGGGAATACAGAATGTGCTGGGAAACAAAAAATTGTGCTCTCAACTACACAGACAGAGTCATTGAATGTCACAGGACAACGTAGTCTCACCACATTTAACAAAGTGAATCTTTCCAATATGTGTTACATCCTGAGGACACATCAGGAAAGGCCCAGGTGACACTCAGGTCAGTCAAACTGAGACTGGGTGAACACACTGAATCTTTAGCACAGATAATTTGGACAGTCTTGGGACCAACACTGTGACAAGGTCCCTTGAGGTCACAGAAGTTCTTGCTTTATGATAGCTTCTGTGTAAACCAGGGCTCCTAATTAATTGCTTAATTAGTTACAGCCTGTAGAAACCTGCTCAGAACAATGCCATCTGTGTGACAAGGTCAAGGAATGAGGACGCTTTTGGAGCAATGACTGTGTAGTGTCTTGAATTAAATTCAGAAATATCAGGTTGGGACAGTTACTATTTAAATTAGTACAAAGTCCTGTGTGTCTCTGGACCAAATCCCACTTCCTGGGTTATCACACCTGTGAGGATTTGGAGTGTGCTCTCTGCCATTATCAGCCCAAGGACCACTGCCAGCTTTTGCAGCATGTCCTTGTGAGAGCAAAGGGAAGTGCTCGGAGAAGCTACTTGGTTTGAATCTGTGGAAAATGAATTCTCCACAATTCCTTCTACAGATTCCCCATCAGATGAATGAGGCAAAAAAGTGCAAATCCGAGCAAGACAAGACTCTCTGAAGAGAGCTGGGAAGAAAAATTGTCATTCTTCCTCCCACCACTACATTTCTACCCTTCTTGATAGAACCAGTAGTTGTGAGCAAAGATCCCTCATGGTGATACATCTCATAATTCTGGGACAGACAGAAACATCTACTTGCTGCCATTTGGAACAGGTAATATCTGGTTAGAATTTCACCCTTTCTCCTGGATTTCCTGATGATAGCAGGAAGAAGAATGGGCTCAAGCAGAGACTGCTAAGCCCACCTTTCCCAGAGAATGCTTTAAGACTTCCTTTGCTCTGGTCTTGCCCATCTTCTTGGAGAAAGCAGAGTTCTCCTGCAGACCTGTGGACTGGCAGGAGCAACCTCGACTCTTCCAGGCTAGAAATAATGCAAGAATTGGCAATAATGTAACATGTGGAAATGTCATTGATAACTTCTTGTTCATCACAACCCATAATGAGTGTATTTAATACCAAACTGGCAGGGGGGAAGGTTTTCCAACATGGAAAAGCTGATTTTCTTCACCCCAAGCAGAAAAAATTGTAGACTGGTTTTATTTCCAGCATGACAAAAATGTCTTAATAAGTATATTTGAATGTTTTAGATGCAAACTGCACAGATGCAGATAGATCCTAGTCCATTTCTTTTTACCTGGTTCTTGTAGTTTGCCCCAAAATAAATATGTAAATCTTGATCTCTTTCCTACTGTTGGGAAATCAGTAAATTCAATGAAGAATTATCATTGTCTGGGAGGCATCTTTGGGTGCCTAGCTCACTAGATTCAAATCTTCAGAGAGATACTCTGCAGCCTATTTGAAAGAGGTGTGTAGATTGAAATTGGAAGTGATCCATTTCCTTTGCTGTGCATTCAAACAAAGCAGTAATTCAGAATCCCTTACCAAAAGAGATGCTGAGACATAACAAGCTGTATATTCAAGATTGGAATATAGCCCTGAGTCTGTGGTACATTATGTTAATCTTTGATAAGAATATAAAAATCCTGTGTATGTTGCAGATGAAAAAATATTAAACCTTAAGTCTAGGAGACATCTTCATCCATTTACTGCTGCATACACTGAAGTTCAAGTGAAAGGGCTTCCTATCACTAGTTTTGTTTTTTAAAAGGTGTTGCCGCAACAGGAGATGAAAGAAAGGTCTATTCTAGAAATATCACCCAATAAACTGCTCTAGATGAACACACTGTCCTCCTTGCCACAGCAGACGTCAAAGCAGACCATTCACCACCTTGCATGTGAAGATCTTCACCACATTGCAAAGCATCCAAAACCTTTTGGCCCTCCTGACAGTAGAAACAGACATTGGAATGGCCAGAAGGAAGGGAGTATGTTCCATTCCCAGAGACCTGCAAAAAGGTCTCTTCTTTTTTTCTCCTCATGCCTCTTTCAGCAGGGCAGACATTGAGAGGTGCAAAATAACATGCCCTGTTTCTGCCCTGAGACTGTGAATGTGCTCGTTCTGTTTCCTCCCCTGAAATATAATCCTTACTGAAAAATCTACCTTTGCAGATGCAAAAAAATTGAAGAATTTAAGTGAGATAAGTGAGGATTACTAACAAAAGCTCCAAGTCCATTTCCATAATCCCGCTAACAGCATCCCTACTCTCTAAATTTAAAAAAAAAGGAAAACACTAAAACACCACTGCCTAAGATAAAAAGTTCCTTAACTTAGTCAGAATTGCTTAAATGTCAGGAAGACTGAACCCCTAATAAACTCCTGGGGAAGATTTATTGCCCTACTCTTCAGATGACTCCACCAGACAGGCCTCTCAGTGAATTCGTGAATACTCAAGGCACTTCTAGCTTAGTGGCAGCTGTGGACTGAAACAATCCTCACATTCTCATAAAACTGTGACATAACAAGTCAATCTCAAAGCAACAAAAAGTAACTGCAGGATGAAGACGGTGCCCTCCTGGCATCAGGATATTTTATACCCTTGCAGTATTACTGTATTGACATGTCTCTGGGGCTGTATCTGGCTTAACAAAATGTGTGATGCATAAATAAGTAGCAAAGAAAAAATCCTGTACAATACTTGCTATTGAGCAGGATGCTCTTGAAAATAAAATAAAAAAAATCTCTAATCTCCTTGAATACTTCAAGTTGGTCTCCTATCTCAAAACTTCCTTGTAATTAAACACCTGCATAATGAATTAAACTCTCCAGGGAATGCTATTTGCCAGCTACTTTTTCAATTATTTAAAATTAGCTTAAGGGCTAAAGCAATCAGGTCATTCATTAATTTAATTCCTTTTTGTAGCTGTACTTCGTGACTTGGAAATAAAACTACAAGATCAAAAGGACAAAGAGGAATGAAGAGGAAATTATACAAGACACTTATAAAGTTCCCTGGCCCATGACCTCACCCAGGATGCACAGTCTCTGCTGGTACACAACACACTCTAAATGGCCATTTTCTTGTGCAGACAAAGACTTCTCCAGAGACATCTCCCCAAAGGAAAAAGTTGGCAGGAGTAGTGTCCATGCAAAGCACTGGCTGGCAGCCAGCTCCCACTTGGAAAGATGAGAATTGGAGATGCTGGTAATTCATCAGCCCCACTTCAGAGCTGCTGTCTTTGTCTGTGGAATTGCCTGAGGGAAGAGGGGAAGAGTTCCTCTTTTACCCAACCCAGGATGAAGCTTTCCTCTCTTCTCCCAAAGGACCAGAAGTTGCAAAATTCTTGAATGTATTAAATCACATCATAAGCTTTTTTCAGAGGCAAAGGATGTCACCCAAATGCCCCTAACCAGGGGCCAGGGTCATCTATTTCTGATCTGCTTTTTTAAGTACAGGAAAGCCATCACTCTCACATGGCTATTTCCACAGGCAACTTCTCTCTGTGTCATGACTGGGAAGAGAAGTCTTGCTATTTTATTCCCCTCTGCCTGTCAAATCTGCCACCTGCCTGAAAAGACTAAAGGGAGGATTGTGGGCTGGCAGGCAGCTGTGACCTTCTGCAAGAAGCCCATGGCATGGTGACCTCCCAAGACCAGGGCTCTCATGTGGCCTCACCATCAGCACTGCGCCATCTCAGCAAAACAGTGGCACAGAGTTCTTCTAGGACAACTGCCACAGTAGACCTTTGCAGCTCCTTGTGAGGAGGAATTAATTTTAACCTCTTTTCACTCATTCTTAGCACCAATGGGTTTGATTGTTTTACACATCACTTCTTTTTTTCTTTTTTATTTTTTTTCTTTTTAAGCAGAAAAACCACAACAGAAAGGTAAAAGGGCACCTGGATGTGCCTGTACACATGTGCACAGAGCTGGACAAAACTCAGGGATTTGCTTTCTGAGTGAGCAGCACAGAGTGCTCAAACCTTTGTATGACAGTCAGCAGAGACTGGGCAGCCCCAGGGTACACACACTGCCCTTTACCCAATCTGTACAGCTCAAAGCAACAGCCCTGCTTAAGCAAAAGAATTGTGTGACTTGGTATCTGGTCCAAGACAGCAAAACAAAGGCCTTTTGTTTCCATTAAAGCTCATCATCTTTAGACAGTTCTTTTGTCCAAGCATTACTTGGACCAAGAAATAATGCAGTGTTGAAAAATCTCTTGAAAATACAAAAGTCTCCTGTCTGCTTTGTTAGCACTGCTTCAGCAATGCTGACCAGCATATCCTGCAAATATAATCTTGGCATGTCACTGCCAAGTAAAGAAAAAATACCACATATTTTTGTTTTTCTTTTGCCTTTTCTTCTTTGATATAAGAGGTTGCTGCATTCCCTGTACAGACACTCCTGGCGGTGTGTCAAGCTCTTTATAATAAGTTTCTTTGTTGTTATTTTTGGGACTTTTTTTTTT
>VWZN01011516.1:80496-96606 GCA_013396955.1 Regulus satrapa | reverse complement strand
AAAAACAAAAAAAAAAAAACCCAAACCTTTTCTTAAATCAAGGCTGGCTACCCCTAGAAGCTATGTGCTTTACCTCACCAAGACATTACAATTGCTCTGCAGACAGCCTGCCAAGCACACTGCCAGACAATAGGCTCTGCTCTGAGCTACAGCTGCCAGCAACCTGATGGATATTCAGGAAACAGCCCTTTTCCTTTTTTCCTTCAAAGCAACCAATTCAGCAACATGAACACACTGCATACAAAACTAATTCCTCATACAGCCCTGTGGGATCTGCCTTCAAATCCAGATGGTCCCAGTGCTCTGGTTTGACAAAGACCAACACAATGCTGCTCCAAGTTAATATGTGCTCTGTTTCCCTCCACACAATGCCTGTTCCAGTAATGTAGTTAAACATCATGACCTATTCTGACCAGCACTCTGCATCCTTCTGCTCTCCTGCAAATGTTTTGAGCTCACCTCCATGCAGCAGATGCTGAAGGCAGCAGCTGGATGGGGACTCTTCCAGCAAAGACTGTAGTTTATCACTGTTCTGCCTCCATCCACTCATTCATCCCTGAGAAGCATCTTGCTGATGATTTCTTAAGAGGTGATATCTCTCAAGCCTATTATTTATTTAAATTTGCCTATTTATTTCTTTTTACTACTTTGAGTTTTGCAGTTGATTCCCTTTCCATTTCAAAAGCATTTAAAAGATCCGTAATCCCCTAACACTGACCTGCTGCAGCTCGTCTTGTTTTCTTAACTCCTGGTCTGAAAATTGCCCTGTCAGTCAGGCAGCCAGCCTTGCAGAATGGGCTCACAGAGGTCTCTCCTTGCTTGGAAAACTTTTCACATGTTTTGCAACATCAAAATGCAATGGGCAGAAACACCTGCATGTAGTTGTCCAAGCCTATTCTTCTTCCTTGAGCCATGGCCTTTGATCATCTCCCTTTTGATATTTTCTAGACAACCACAGTCAGACTACCCATAGCTCCCCAGGAATTGGCATCCAGCACATTGCCACTGGAAGGGGATCACTGCAGACAGCAATGAATGGATCCGCAGTAAGACAAGCTGGGGCCAGTGGTGTGACCCTTCATAACTGTCCCCTTTTTGCTTCTAAGCTGACACAGAAGTCCTCAAAGAAGTGTGCCAAATATCCACCCTCTACAAATGACAGCACACAGCTCACCCAGAGCTCCTGCCACTCACAGGCTGGATCCCAGAGACATCACTGCAGAGCTTCAGCCTGAAAATTCAGGGAAGTGATGATGAGAAACAGAACTGCCATGGGCCCTGGCTACTATTAAAAAGATTCATAGGAAGGCACTTGGACACTTCTGAAGGTGACTTCCCAGCCATGCTCCCTTCATCTGCAGCTGGCTAACAGAGGTTAACATCCCTTAATTGGAAAGGCTCACTACCTCCAGACTTGAGTGGCTTCTGCTTCAGAGGAGAAAAAAAGTCAAAGGCATAGTGTAATCACTCTTGTAATCTGTAAATAATTTGCCTTTGAAGGAACTCAGCTATATAAATTGTGTCCTGTGGGTAGGATGACTCAGTGGCATGACTGAATACCTGAGTGCCACCTCTTAGGAGCTCATACCTGGGCACCACATCTCTGATAGCACACCTATGCTCTTCTGAGCAGACGCTGTAGGACAAAAGCACTGTAGATTACATTCCCATATTCTCAACACAGCCCTAGATGAGCTTGGGCAAGGTATTTATGGTGCTGTGTTCCTCCACTGCCCAGGTGCAGAACAGGAAAAATACTGTACATCCAATTCAGAGGAGAGCTGTGATGGCAGTGAATTTGTCAGTAAAACCAGGCAGCAAGACCCTGTTTTCACCCCTGTTGCAGAGTTCTCTGAAAAGGGAACTCTGCCATACTCAGCCCCTTGAGGGGTGTTCAAACATGCTTTCTGGATACCTACAGCCAGAGAAGGCTGAGGACACAGCCCAGTACAGGACCACAGGCTGGAAGCATTGACAGAAAGCATGTGTGACGTCATGGGGCTTGATGGGCATGAATCTCCTCAGAGTCTTCTCTTCATGTTGCAGAAAAAATGTGCCAGGAGGTGCTTGGGAATGTTGAGTAGAGTGGTTAGATGGAACAGGATTCAAATTCTATCTTTACAATTTCCTACTCAGGTCCAAAGGATGAATTTTCATAACAGAATCCAGCAATTTCTAGTGGAAAAAAAAAAAAAAAAAGAAAAAAAATGTATACTTTAAAAGCACTACATTTCTTTTCTTCTTTCACTCCCAAAACATTCTTTTTTATTTTGCGTTTAGAGATTGTTTCTGGGTGCTGGAAAAAAGTAAGACAGTTTTAAGAGAAAGCTGCAAGGTATTCTTTTATGCAATGTATATGAATAATTTAATTTGCTGCCATGAATAGCTTGGGTTTCTCAAAATAAGCAATCTACCTAGTGGCTAAGAGGAAAACTAGCAAGAGTATTATATGACAAATGCTATTTTTGGATAAAAGATGGCACATGAACTCTAACAGGAGGGTGTTTCATCTTGTAACTCATTTCATGTTTCACTGCTGCCATGTTTGACAAGTTGTCTATTAGTTGTGGCGTAAAGAACTCATGAGACATTTATAAATTTTCCAGAGATATTTAAATAGGGAATCATTTGATTTCAGGGATGGGCATGGAAGAGAGAAGTTTAAAGCCCTGACAGAATGTGCAGCCTTCTGTTTTCATGCCTAGTAATTGCTGGAGCAAAGTGGGGCTCTATATGTTAATGAGAGCTGTTTCTGAGATGCTTTTCCCTCCAGACAAGTATGATTTTCTTAGGCAGACTGAACAACACTCCAGTAGGATCTGAGAAGCACTGCTAGTAAAAAATCCCTATAAATAAGTTGGTTAAATGTTGCTGCAGGATACAACCCATGATCAGGATGTCTTCCACTCCTCTGCCACATTTCCCATGTTCTTTAGAGTCCCCAGGCTTGGGAAGGGAAGAATGTGTCTCCTTCCCAGCAACTTGTCCTAGACATGTTGAGCTGGACAGACCCCTCCTGAGGAGGATGACAGAGCTAACAGAGAAGCAAACCCTGCAGCTTGGCTTGGTCAACTCTGCAAACCAAAACTGAATTTATCAAAATGGCTGTGTTTTTTCCAGAACTTTTCTCTACTGCAAAGTTTTCTGCCAGAGAACAGCAACCTTTCTCGTTATAAAGAGCCCAACTCTTTTCAAAAAGACAATCATGTCATAAGCAGTCTGACCTTCAATAAAATTATTTTCTGCATGTATCCCTCCTGATAAAGTATTGCATTGAGGTGGGGGGTGACACTACAAAGGGAGTAGATAGATTTTTATTTTTTTTGTCATTTCTAAGAAATTAAATATCCATCCTGAAAAACCCTCAGCAGGGATTGTGATATAAGCAGGCAGTGCCAGGGACACACAGGGAAAGAGCAATGACTCACAACCCCATGGCTGCTGTGTCTTCCAGAAAGCATTTTACAGAGATGCTCAAGCTGGAACTCCACTCACCTCGCATTGACATGTGGAAAACAGGAAATAGCCCTCAGTTTTCAAGGGGAAAAAGCTCTTCTGCACAACGCTCTCCTCTTCACCAATATTTCCAAAAGGGAGATAGTTTATAGTTTTCTCCCAGAAAGAAGTGCCGAAGCAGACATGAGCCCTGGTCTGCTCTGACACTCCACAGCTTCCATGCCTTGATGAGCTGTGGCTTGACAGTCAACATGACAAGATACACAGCAACATCCTGTGCCACCCTCAGTGGCAGACTTAAACCCTTTAGGACTCTCACAGTGGGGAAGCAAAATTTGCACCTCTGTTGTGTAACTGTCTTGCTTCTAACTTCTGCTCCCAGTCCTGGTACTCACTCTTTCCCATCCCATCTATTAGTAACCTAAAAAGGCATTTGCTTCTTGTCAGTAACTGGCAGGGAAAAAATTCTTTCTAGTGGGACATACTTGTGCTGTGTGATTCAGGTGCTGGTTTTGTGTAGTTAACCATCTGTCATGGCTCATCACCTACTCAGTGGCTGCTTGTCCTTAAATAGTGTTTTTCCCAGAGTCTCCACACATGAATTTAGGTCTCTAATGAAGCTGTGCTCTAGCCAAACCCAGGAAGCCCTCATGCATCCAGCCACACAGACACAGCCTTGTCCACCACCCTCTGTGAACCAGAAGAGCACAACACAGGAGACATGCTTTCTCCTGGTCTGGTGCTGTCAAATTCATCTCTCCTCTCCTGCATGACTAGCTGCATCTGCAGAATTTGGACCTTCCTGGAATGGAAGCTACTTGCCATGCTGAGCTACTTCTTGCTGAAAACAGCTGCTCAGCAGGTTGATCCTTTGGGATCATGGAAAAGTTCATGGAGAAGTGTGAAAATTGCAGTGCTGCACAGAGTTGATCAGGGAGAAGAGTAGTGGAGACAGACCCCGGTCTCAAAGCAGAGGCTTCTATCAAAGCAAGTGGTTCCAGCTAACCAGGTCCTTATTCAAACCATGCCTGGTTTTCTCCTCCCCTGTTCCTAGTGGAGGAGAAATTTTGATGGAGAGGACAATCCATGGGTGGTGTGTACTTTGTGAACATCTTATTCTGAGCACTTTGTACACATAAGTCAAGATGGTTGCCCATACAACTGTGTTAGCACAGTGTCACCCCAAAGGGTCCAATTAGACAGGGAATCTGTGATTCCAGATGCTCTATACCCATTCAAGAGCTGCCACGTTTGACCTCAGGTTTCCAGAGAAACAGGTCAGAAAGAGGAAGGACGCAAGGAAAAGCGTGCACACATTGTCAGAGCATGTTACCAAAATTTACTGTCTCATTTCTCCCCTTAAGATCAGGGGAGGATGAAGTTCTATAGCTATTTTTTTAAGACACAAATGTTCTCTATGAGAAGTGGACCAAGTTCCTCCAGTTCCACTTTGAAGAGGTTTTTTCCTTATGCTGTTTATTTTTCCAGCCTTTTTTTATCTCATTCTCCATAAGTTGGCTTAAAAATATCTTCTTGACTTGAATTGATGAGGGGTAGACTTTTTTTTCTGCCTGAATGTCAGGCCAGATGTGTCAATAGCATCATGTGTGCTGCAGTCACTTGTGTCACTACTGCATGAGAGAAACTGGGACAAAAGGCAACCAGAAAATTTGTTTTGATTAAGGAAATTATACTTCCCATGGTAAATTCTGAAATTCTGTGGAAGGGTGTGATTTGAGCTAATATTCTCACATTCTTCAGAGAAAAGCTTTATGTCTCCCTGTGGAGGCATTGAATACTGCATTAATGGCATACACTGGGAAAAACACTTTATTCTTCTTCCCACTTTATCAATACAGAGAGAAAAGAGAATAAAAGGGAAGTCAGGCTCTGGCTGAATTTACCCTCTGCTGATCACAGGGTGAGACACTGGTATTACAGGAGGTGAAAATAGTAATTTTAGGGCTTGTTAGGTCTCGGTCCAAAGAGCAACCGAGAAGCACAGCCACTGTCCCTATTTCAGCTGGGACATTAATGGTTGAAGGTATGGCTTTGCTCTAGACAGCCAGGGAGTCTTTGCTAGGTTAGGAGTCTCTGACCAATAGCAGAAGAATTAGGCATTAAGCTCTCCCTCCCTTCCCACAAACACTGGCAAACACATATCCCTGCCACACTTGGACTTCTGGTTAAAGTTAAAAATAAAAAAATTCCATCATTTAAGAAAGAATTAAGTTGTTTCCATAGTCTTCCCTGCTACTTTACAGTGAGCAATAAATGAGATGCAGGATTACAGAAGAAAATATTGGGTTTGGGTCTAAAAATTGTTTCTCTCTATCAGAAAAATATTTTTTGTTTCAGAGGCATGGATTCACTGAAGTTTGAAGCCTGAAGAATTGTTTCTGTGTTCACTCTCAGAAAAAAACGTTTTGTGTCTGAGCCAGTAATTTAAAACATTCTGCTCAAGTCAGGTCAAGGCAAGAGATTATGTTGGCCTGCTGAGTAAGATGGGCTCCATGCAGCTATAGACAGATGCTCCCAGCCCCAACCTTACACAGCATTTAAGCACATGGGTCTGTTTCTGACCAGCCTCTTCAGAGGCAGAAGGAAAATGCTGACCCTTTAGGGCCAGTAGGAATTTTGCCATTGGTATCCACAGATCTGGGACCTTACCCAACAAATAAAGATGAGCAATCATTCATTGTCCTAGTTGGAGGAGAAAGTGATACAGCTGACCCAAAAAGCAGCTGATCCCCTGCTGTTCAGCTCTTAATTTCAAACATGCCCTCCTCCTCCCAGCCTTCCCCACATATCCTAAGTGACATCTGACCTCTAGTTCCTGGAAATCCTCCTCTTCCTCCACCTCATAGGAGAGGGTGTGGATCTTGATGTCATCTGCGGAGAGGTCGATGAATTTGCTGTCGGGGTACTCCAGGCTGTCTTTGGTGGGCGAGCGCTCCTCGATGAAGGTCGTCTCGCAGCACTCAGAGCCCAGGCTCTCACCCCACGAGCGCAGCACATTCTCAGAGTAGAGGATGATGTTGGGCCTATAGTGAGACTCTACTGTCTGCTGCAACATGCTGGGGTCCAGGAGCTGCTGCACGGGGTCACTCCTGCCGTTCTCCGGGCATCTTGGAGAGGACAGGCTGCCCGCTCTGTGGCTCTGGTACTGGGGGGTGGGGTACACAGAAACCAGACCATCTCGGCTCTCTGCCACTAAGTTCCTTGTGTTAATTAAACCATTCCTTTTCCCAGTCTCAGTGATCTTACTGTGCATCAGCACGCTGTTCTGCTGAACCAAACTATCCATACTGGGAGGTGTCCGAGGCAGTGGGACTGGTGGCCTTTATTTTGCTGTGCCTTAGAGCTCACGCTGGGTGAGTGGCTCCCATTTTCCTGATGAAGAAAGGAAACAGAGACATAGGTGAGGACAAAAGCAATTAATCAAGGAACTCAAGTCAGATTGTCTTCCATATAGTCTCAAGAGAAAACAGAGCCCCATATATGTGCACACCCTGACTTAGTTCTCCAAATATACTAGTATATACTCCAAATATATTAGTTCTCCCATTCAGAGAGGAAAATAACACCTGATCCACATCCATGGGATGTAGAGAAGCAGATGAGGTGAAATGTCTTGGACGTTATGGACCGAATCAAAGAATGGCTTTGGTGCCTGCTCCAGCCTTCCACAGGTACACTGTCATCCTGGGGACAACATCCTTTTCCTCTAAACACTATGATAAGAGATGGGAAAAAACCTAAAAAATACCAAAACAAACAAACAAACAAATCTCCTAAAGGAACCATTTTCAGTTCTCAGAAATCTGAAACTGCAAAAGATGGAAAGGTGCTGTGTTCTCCTGTCGGTGTTTGTAGCCACCCTTTGTCCTTGGCAAGTGCTTTACTATCCTTTGAAGACACATTTTTTCTAGCCCAAACACTTTCTCATAAGGCTGCTCATTCTTCTCAGGTGTAGCCAAAGGAAAATGCCTTTTGAAATACTGATGTATTGACCACAGCAACAGTAAACTCAGGGGTTTGTTTCTGGGCATGAACAGAAAAATTGCAGACATGCTACTGGCTTCAATGGTCTATACATTCAATCCTCTAAGACCAAGCTATTAGTGTAGATTTATCTGCCCCCACTGTGCTGTCTACAGGAAACCAAGAATTAAATACACAAACACATAAACACATACATTTTTTACTTAATGCTTACTCTCTATTTCCCTTTAATGTTAGACAACCTCTAACAGAGCAATGTCTAGCAAAAGGGCAATACCTTCAGTCTCTCTTTTGGATGCAAGAGAGCACTGCTAAGAACTATTCTAATACTACCAATTAAACAAGAAACTCGTTTAACATACAAGAGAGCTTGACCCAGAGTGTTGACATGTTTACATTCACAGCACTTGGTTTAACATGCAGAAGCCCCATCATTTTATTGTGTTGTCAAGTAGCTCAGTGCTTCTCTTAAGTGAACCAGCAGGAAAGCTACAGAAGAGGAAATCCACCATGGTGGGATCCCATGGACATTACGTGTTCAACCCAGGTAGCAGGAGCATCCTGCTTGGCCTCAGGCTGCTTGACCACAAACCTTTCATTTCTTCCTCCCACCTCCCCAAAGAAACTATGTGAAAGTACATCCCTACAAGCAGAAAATGAGAAACACTCATCAATTAAAATTCTCAGACTTTGTTTGGTTTCTCCCAAGCCAGCTTGCAAAATGTAAGAGGCCCCCCAATGTGTAGCATCAACCATCAATCCTGCTGAAGTCAGAGAGACCCAAAAACTGCAAACCCGCTTGCAAAGCTTACTCCTCCCACCTGTCAAGCAAAGTGAAATGGCCAGGAGGAATATGCCACAGATGTAGCAGAAATTAGAGGAAGACTCACAGATCAAATAAATGCCCTCCTAGAGAGGTGTATGAAGAGGCCAACACTTCATTACTGCATCAATGGCTGGAAAACTCGGGTCAGGCCTTGCACTTCCCTGTGGTCACATCCTTTCAGAAAAGTCTGGCTTAAGTAGCACTCAGGAAAATGCCATTTTAGGGCAGTTTTATTGCATGCCTTGGAGATGCATTGTTTCTTAGTCCTACCATGGATCTAAACATCTATATGGCAGGTCCTTATCTTCTGTGCATTTAAACCAGCCTGGTAAACCAATATTGCAGATTCTGAGTGACACTTTCCCCTTGCTAACATTCAAAATTAGGCAAGGACAAGACAGGGAGCATCCTTTCCTCACAGAGCTCCTCCAATAACAGGGACAGTCCGTTGCTCAGGACATCCTCCCTGGAGTCCCACATAGCAGTGCAGGCAACCTGCCTCAGGGAAGGTCAGCAGGGAGCAGTGGATGGCAGCATGCAATCAAGGAAAATGGTTTAACCCCAGGTGCATTTTAATCTGTAGCTGGCTGCCTGCCTCACCAGAGGCTGACCCAATGTTCTTGGCCCTGCAAGAGTATTGTTTAATGGGAAGAGGCTGATGAGATTCAGGCCTTTTCATTAGACTATATTAAGGGGGATGGGGGGGGAGGAGGGAGAAGATAGATAAATAAATAATTATGTTAGTATTATTCCCAAAATAGAATTCCCCAGGTAGAGATGGAGGTGTGACAGAGAGTGGCACATGGTCATGAGTGATACTTAGGGGCAAAAGGCAGCTGTGCTTCTGCAGTGGCTTGCAGCCTTTGTCCTGCCTGTAGGGACCCCTTGGACATGGATCCAGCCATTCCACTTTCACTAGGGGCTTTCATGGACATGGCTTAGGCCAGGCTCACATGTCTGTGACTCATGGGTACATCCTAAAATTAAGCTTGCTCCAGCTTCCAGGTTCTCTGCAGCCCAGAATCCCTGCCTGCATCCCAGGATGGCAGACCTCTGACAGACCACCTGAGGAAACTGGAGAGTGCCTTCTCTGCAGGAAGCCAACATTCAAAGCAGAAAAAAGCTCTCATTACCTATGACCACAGTGAGGTTTCAGAATGATGTTGACAGGAAAATGAAATTTATCAGAGCTCTTGAAATAAGAAAGCTTTTCAGTCTACTCTGAGATGCAGAGTTAATTTTAATTGGTTGGATTCAGATTTCTTCTGTCTTTCCATTGTTTTAACTGTCCCACAAATCACTCAGTTGCACTGAGGCCAACCAGAAATAATTCTGCATTTTCACACTTGAGACTGGAACCAGAAGGAAAAGCCAAGTTCAAATTATTAACAGATATATATAATCAGTATATCAACCTTCAACCTAATGTTTACCTTGGGGTTAGACATTTTTAGCCCAGTCTACTATAAAAAGTGAGTCCATTAATTATTTTAACCTTCACTTTTTCCAATTTCTTGGATTCCCCCCTCCCCCTTTCTTATTTTAATAAGAAGCTGCAAGCAGTGCCAAGATCTTTAGTCTGCAATGCTGTCGTTTATTAAGCTATCACTCGTGTTACAGCAGCGCCCAGCTACAATGAGCAGCTGCACTGAGAGCCACGCTCTGCTGGGTGTTCTGCAGCCTCCTGCTATGATGACAGTGCCTGACAAACTAATTAACTAGAGGGTGTGAGACAGAGAAATGCCAGCTGTAGGGAGGGCAGGGAGAGAACAGCTAAATGCTGTGCCCCAGGCTCCAGCAGACAAGGAGCAGAAGCCAGCTCTGTTACTGCCCACCGTCCCAAAACTCCTTTGCTCTCCCAGGATCTGGCAGGATGCTATTTTCCTCCTCTCTCCATGGGACTTTGCACAGCTTAAGGGCTCTTCATCCTTCTTGAGACCCTTGCCAGGCACCAAATGTCCTGTGTGAATAAGCAGTTGGGAAACTCTCAATACAAACTCCCTGAATTCTGAACAGTTGAAATATTGGGCTGTGGCTGAAAACTGAAACAAGACATACAGTAGAAACATTGGGCTATGCTGAGTTGTCTCCTCACAGCAGACCAGAAAGGACATTCATCCATACAGGCCAACCATCACCAGCTCACCAGACTGGTTTATTGGCAAGAAAACTGGAAGATGAAAGCAAGTGAGGCTGAAGGCAGAGTCCCCATCTGCTGTCAAAGCCTAAGGCTGTACCTTCTACCACTCCCTGCAGATCTGGCAGGTCATCAGTCAGGAAAAAAGGCTCAAAAATTCATGTGCTTCTGCATGGGAGAACTGGATATCAACAGAAATATTTTCCCCACGAAGACAGTCAAGCACAGGAAAAAGCTGCCCAAGGGGGTTTTGCAGTCTCCATCATTGGAAGTTTTGAAGACCCAGCTGAATAAAGCCCTGAGGATCATGGTGAGACCCCAGAGATGACTTCTCTAAGCATGAAATAGAACTGCAGACCTCCTGAGATCCCTTCAACTTGATTATCCCACAATTCGAATCCCTCTGATCCTTACAAATTCCCACCTGTTTCCCATGCTCCCGTAAAGTACTGTTCTCAAATCCCTCAGTCATTCTAAATCACTAGAATGGCAAGAAGTGGTGACAGTGACCCTTTGTGCCACCAGCAGGAGCTGATTCAGCCCCAGGATTATCAGATTGAACAAAATGCCCCTGGGTTTGAAGCTGGTTTCCCTTCTGCCAGCACAGAGAAAGCAGAGGAGAGAAAGCTATCATGAAGAGCAGGCAGACCCCACATCATGAAAATAAGTTGCAGATTTCCTGGCATGAGCTCTCAGGTAAGAGGGAGTTTCTAAAGCCCAATGCCATAGACTTCAGCATGGTTTGAAGCATTTCACACATTTAGAAACTGCGACAACAAATACAGACCTTATGCATGAGAGAAATCGCAGGCAATGTGTGGATCTGGAGTGCTGATTTCAAAGTGAAATATTTAACAAAATTAAGGAAAAAAGCCCTTTCTCACTTGTATTTTTCTTCTTTGATTTAGCTGGGCTTATTAAAGTAGGTTTTGTTTTAAGGAAATGCTGTATTTCAGCAGCTGGAATCCCTTTTACTCTATTAAGTAAACTACAGGGAGTTTCGTAAGGCAGTGCAACTAACTCACACTGGGAAAATTAGGAATGCATGCATTAGTGATAGCTAAATGTTTCATTGCTAACAGTGGAATTAAAAAGACCTCTGTGCTATTTTAGTATTACCAATATGCAGCAAATCTGCTGTGAGATGGGATTTGTCCTCCTAAAAACAAGGAAGTTGGAGAATGGGGAAATGCCCAAGGTCATGCCAAGACAGAGCTGGAAATAAAATCCAGGTCTCCTGATTGCCTGTGCAGAGATGTATGTTAAAACAATTACCATCTGCATATCTGCCTGAATAATTGATTGCTTAATTCAGTATCTGAACTAAAAAATGGATTGGGGAAGAAAGGCAGAATTACCTTGTATTGACCTAATATATAATAATGTTATTCCTGAAACAAAGTATTTCCTTTTGAGCAGATGGAAGCATTTTGCCTGAGCTAAAATGAAATACAATGTTTCATTTGTTTATATTTAATTTAACAAGATGGCTTTTAATTCACTATGCCTCAAGTTGCCTAAAAAAAGTTTAAAAAAAAAAAAAAAGACACATTCAGAGTTTTCTAGCAATTCTCCTTCATTACTTAAATTTTTCAGCCTTAATTCTTAGTGGGTTCAGTCTGAACTCTTTTTTTTTTTTTTTCATTCACTGCACTTTCCAGATAAGAAATAACTGGCCTGGCTAACAGCATCTTGCAGTGGTGTAGATAACCCTGGCTGTTACAGAAGGCACCCATGTAAAAATGCCTTGACACCTGTACCACTTCTGGCAATTACTCTGCAGAGTGAAAGCAGTCAGAAAGTCTGATTATGTTTATTCTGCTGTGTTTTCCAGAGGCTCCCCAATACTGCAGACCAGGAGTATCATACGATCCCAAATGCATCCAGCATCACCCGTGAGCTCCCCTCACCCATTTCAAACTGGTGAGTTTGAGCCATGAGAAGCGATTTGTACTTTAAGAGCTCCTAAAAGAGCCCTGAGACCCTGAACACCAGCATCACAGCATCCCCTGGTGCTCTTGGTCTGTCTGCTGGCTGAATCCTGTGCATCCCCTTGCACCCAAAATCCCTGTTTAACTGTGTTTGTGACCAGGGCCACAGACAGGAACACCCAAATTTGGATCCAGGACTGGCCCAACTGACTCAATCCAGTCTCATCCCTGATGGGCAACCAAGCCCCCAGAGAGCCCAGTTTTTGCACAGAACCTGCTCATCTGGCTCTGCTTGCATTCCCACCCTGCATGCAGGAAGCAAAGTAGAAGACAACTGCCTCACACTTGCCCTGCATATAAACCCCCAGTGCTGAGCTCCAGGCTGGACTTAAGGGATTCCTGAATCACAGATGGAAAATAACGATGACAGAACAGGAAGACAGTGTGGTGGTGCAGACTTGGTGCAAACTGGAAAATTCTGTACCTTCTGCCCCAAGCAAAGCATCCCAGGGCTGTAAGTCACTTTGCTAGAAAAACACTGTAAAATTACTAGAGTCAGTTCATCTGGGCAAGGATGCCCAGAGTTTACTCTTATTAAACAGATGCTTCCAAGCCCATAAAATCAGCTGTGCTACACAAGACTTAGAAAAATTGCAGAGCCAGGACTATACCATGGGACAAAAGCTCTACAGAGTAAATGATTTAGCCATGTTAAGAGTGGTAGCTGGAGGCAGACAGGGCAGGTAGGGGAAAATGAAGCAGTAGCATCAGTGGGGCATAGTTTGACCTTTATAGACCTTTTTTTTACCCTACATTCACATCTCCCTGCAGAAACAAAACAGAAATTACTAATGCTGATGCCTATTAGACCCTGGACATTGTCTGAACATGAAGAAAAATCCTATCCTCTCTGTTCTCTGGGACCCCAAGAACTTCTGTATGGGAGGCACAGGCTTTGGGATGGCAGCATATCCACATCACAACTTTGTGGGATATGTCCTGAAGCAGCACACTGAGCACATCTGTCCTGCAGAACCTGACACCAGGCTGGATGCCTTTCCTAGGTCCTTTTTCTAGAAGCTGAACTATTTGATTATGGCACATCCCTGGAAGTTTTCAGGCTGGATGGATGCTGAGCAACCTGAGCTAGTGGAATATATCCCTGTACATGGCAGGAGGTTTGGAATTGCATGATCTTAATATCCCTTGCAACCCAAACCACTTTATGATTCTGTCCTTTAGCAAATACCATTTCAGAGTTCTTTGTTCTCCCTGAGGATTTTTTTAAGGTACCTGAGCAGTCAGTCAAAGCACACAAACCCCCATCAAAATTCTGCTAGAATTATGCCAACCTGGTGTGAACAGTTAGTTCATTCTTTTTGTGCCTCGGTGAAGCCTCAAAGGGTAAGGACAGAAATACAGCATAGATTTAGAGAGTTACTGGTAAATTAAGGAACTTTGCACATTCAGGTTTTATAGAGACACACATACAAATACACATCCATAGGGATGCCAGGAATAAAACTGGCACCGCTACAGGCACACATGGACTCACACAACTCATGCGCTGCACCACTGCTTCAAAATGCAGTCTTTGCCTGTGCAGTGAAAACAACCAGTTTGACACTCTTCTGATTTTACAGCACTAAATTTGAATCACAGAATTTTTTTATTCTTAGGTGCTACAGGTTAGATCAGCTCTATGTGAATCCTCAGGGCCACAGGCATTTACATCTGAAGAGGAGCATTTTGCTGTGACCCCATTACTCAAAGTAGTTTCCAGCTTTTTGCCAGAGAAAGGGTACTCAGAAACAATGGATGTGATAGCTGGAGGATGTGTACTCAGACACTTACACACAGCCACTATTCATGTTTGTCAAAGCAAAGCCAATGAACGTGCAGAATATTTTTCTCCTGTGTGCACCTCTGCAGTTATTTTCCATTTTTTTTTTCCCAATTGCACCGTACAAACCATAACCTGTAAAAATCTGAGTCTTCAAAGTGAAGATTACAAAATTTGGACTTTTAATAACACATCTAATCTGCAATCTTAATAACCACACAGACAGTACTAAAAAACTCCACTGGAAGCATTTTACATCTGTCTGCAGATCTGAAATTGCTGTACAAAGAAAAAAAGACAAAAAACCTTCTCCAAGCATGTTGCAAATTTTGTCTAATACTGTCCTCAGAAGCAAAAGCATTTTAAATCCTAAGAGTATCCTCCCTCAAGTTAAATGTGTTGTGGTAGTGCCTGTGTACACCAGTACTGCATTACATCTGCATTTGTGTAAGGAAGAGCCCTCCTCTGTGTGTGAGATTTATTCCAGAGTGTGCCACCAGTAGTGTGAGACATCTGCCTGCCCACTTAATGAGAGGAGACTTCATTTAATTCCTACAAATGAGTTTATCCTACACACACCCTGCCACGACCTGTAGTTGCCAAAATTGCCAATAAAATGTAACCTTGCCCAATAAAATCAGTCTTTGTCTTAGGAGTGAGGTAATTTAAAAATAATACAGACTTGCAGCTACTTTAAAGATGATAGTCAATTAACTATAATTAAAACTAAGTCATTTAAATACATTAATGTATTCTCTGTTCTGACTGCCTTTTAGAATACACAAAAATCCCCCTCTATGTGCCAGTTAATGCATCCTCTTAAGACCATCAAAACATCTTTTAATTGTTGCTAATGTTCTGTTTACACCCGATTAATATCTAATTATTTGTAATTTGAATATTTAACCTGTGTGGAAAGTTTTGGTTTGTTGCTGGCTTTTCTCTTTTTTTTCTTCTTTCTATTTCATTACACACGGAGGCTACAGCTTCCCTCCACTGATTTTGAAGTCACAGTTCAACAGATTGCCCTCTGGAGCAGCTCCTGCCACTCCTGCTCCATGTTCTATTGGGGGGGTGGGTTATACCCCACCACCACCACCAGTCCCACACAGACCATTGCACCTCTGCCCCCACAGCACACTCCTGACTGGGGAGCACTATCAATCCTGTTCCAGGGAGACTCGTACTCCTGGATTGTCAGTTCCAGAAAAGTCTCAGTGCACTGTCAGCCTCTTCTTACTGAAGAACTGACCCCTTGTGGGATGCTCTGGTGATACCCGGATACCCCATCAAGAAGGATGTGTGACAGGTACGGGGGACTTACCCAATGTCACCCCACTGCCACCGGTAGAAGGGACCACTGCTGCCTCTTTGCCTCAACCATCTCTTTCTCCAACTTAACTGTCACTGCTCTCAAACTAGAGGATGGGAAGGAAAAGAAATTCAGTCCGGCGCCTCTCCGGATCAGGATAGCGAGGGGAACGGGCAGCTGCGGCTGCCAGGAGCTCAGCATCTCCACTGCCTGCCCCCGGCTCGGGTTCTGCTCCCGCACACCCCTGCACAACCCCTCTCCCCTAGGCTGGCAGGGCGGACGGGATCAGGGACGAAAAGCTGTTCTGACACAGTGCACTAGATGGGAATCCTCACCGGGAAGAGGAGGGAAAGGAAAAGGAGAACCCCGCGCGCACTTTCCCTTCCAGTGCTCCCAACCTCGCCGCGGCGCTGGAAAAGCCTCTTTTCCCCCCAGACCCCGCCGGTCAACACCGGGCATGGTGATTTGGGCTCTCCGCAGGGCATTGGGGAAGCACCTCTGCGGGCGGCCCCGCTCAGCCCCCGCGCTTCCCTGCGCTCCCCCCAGAGTCCCTCCGCCGCGGCGGCTGCGGGAGCCGCGGTGCCCCCGCCTCCGCTCTGC
>VWZN01011516.1:63594-80381 GCA_013396955.1 Regulus satrapa | reverse complement strand
TGACCCCCCTCTCCTCCTCCTCCTCCTCCTCCTCCTCCTCCTGTCCAGCCTTTCTTCCCAGCCAGGCGTCCTGCGTTCCCCGCACCGCTCCGCTCGCCCCAGCCCGGCTGCCCCCACACCTTGCCGTTCCGCGGAGGAACTCCGGGACTGCTCCCCCAGCCACAAGAGCACTGCCAGCACCCTGGAACAGCTCCCCAAGACGATGGGGAAGCTCCATCAGGTCTGGAGAACTTTAAATGTTTGTGGGTTTTGGGGTTTTTTTTAGCGTAATCACGAGGGCACTGGACTGCATCCCACGGCATTGAGGGATGTTCCCCGCTTTCCTAATAATCCTGCGCAGCAGGGGTAAGCAGTGTTCATTCACTCCTCTTCCCATTCGCAAAAGGCCTGCTAGCCAAGTCATTTGCCTAAAAGCTTCTCTGTCACCACTTCTTTCTAGATGCTTCAACATCCACGGCTCGAAATGCTGTTGGGAAATCACATGTCCCGTTTAGATCACCGCTTCCCTTTGCCTTTACAGGGAGAGAGGCACGAGGACGTAAAGCCCTAGTGCATTTTTGTTGCCTCCACCTCTCTGCACTATGGCTTTTTTCTCTCAGTGCTAGCTTACCATTTGCTATTCATACTCCCCCCCCCCCCCCCCCCCCACCAAAAAAAAAAAAAAAAAAAAAACAAAANAAAAAAAAAAAAAGGCATGCTAAATCTTTGCTGAAGGATAATGTTAAGCAGAAGATTTAAAACACACATTAACAAACTTAAGGCCATCTTAGGGGTTTTCTCCAGCCCTGTTTTCCGCTCTTCCACAAAATTTGACTGGTGTTTAAAACTCACTCTGTGTTTAGTATATCCTAGTGGTATTCAAAGAAGATTTTCCTCTCCTTCTAAATATCTGTTCATTTCTGAGTTGATCGGGACTACAGGGAGGTTTTGTGTCTTAGAGAAAACAGTTTCTTCCTTAATGTAACAGGCACTGGGAGACAATTCATACATAATCAGCAGAAAGAAATAGCCCCAAATTATGATCACCCTGATCCTCAGAGTATTTTTCACCTTTACTTTCTTGAGAATAGAAGTCTCTAAATGACTGTCATTTTGCCTTTACCACATAATACTTTTAGGCCTTTCCACTCTACTTGTGCAGGGACATAACTTTAAGGGGGTTTGGCTTGCAGCCAAAGGTATTTCAGCTCCAACAGTGCAAATTCATCAGTCATCACTGCTACTGATTGGAGATACCAGCTGGTTTGGATGAATGGTGAATTCCTGCTGAAATACATTTTTTTTTTTTTTTTTTAGTGACCAAATGTATTTGTGAAATTGGGGGAAATCCAAAAAGATTTGTTGAGGGTTTGTGGGGTTTTGGTTTGTTTTTGGTTTTTTTTGTTTTTGTTTTTTTGTTTGGTTTTTTGGTTGTTTTAAGAAAAAAAATTCATTTATGTACAATGGACTGGGGAAGAGATTTCTGGATCATCAAGTCAAATTTTCTTGCTTCCAGGCAGTTTGTTTCCTTCTGACACTTCCAAAATATGGGTTTTTTTCCATTACGTTATCAAAGTGAGATCAGAGAGAGGGAGATAATAGTTTCCTCTAACATATTTCTCTGCTTTTACCATTCTCCCTGAACCAAACTAAGCACATTCTTCCTTCAGTCTGGGAAGACCATGGGGCTTTGTGTCCATGAGGAAATCTGGCCTCATTTGGCTTACTTGAAATTTGCAGCAGAACCAAGAAAATCTAAGTAGAGAAGCAATCACAATCCAATCATGATAGGGGTTGTAACCATTGCTACAGACCAGGACATACTTCTCCCTTTTTTCTAGTCAGCTTCTTCTCTTGCCCAAAACCATCAAAGAATTTACCAATACACTAATTAACTCATAATTAACTAATCTTACTTATGCCACTTTCCCATGGCACTTGCCATAAATTGTCATATCCTTTTGGCTGGAAAGCTGATGACTGTGCCTGACTTGATTTTGATACTTGTAGCCCATTGGTGCCCTGCTGATTTTTGGAGAAAGCTCTTCAAACAGCAACAGAAGGTGGGGTTGGTGAACTGCAGCAGGTTTGTTTGTGGTTTGGTGGTTTCTCTTCAGGTGCAGCAGCATCACCAAGAGTCCTCTTTTAAGGTTGTGCAATGCCTTGTGCCATCACATTTCACAGCTTCTTGTGGCAAAAAAATTGGGGGGAGTGGAGGAGGGGGTGTTGATGCTATGTGTCTAGCAGTGCACTGGTAACTAACCCTTTCTTTTTGTTTCAAAAGGTGCTTTCCTCCACAGCTGATGGAGATGCACCTCAGCAGGAATGCTTCTGTGCCAAGAAAAACACAAAGCACTGCACTGAGAGGGAGCAACACAATGAGATATTTGAAAGGGGAAAAGGTGGGGAGGAAGAAAGTCCACCTCCCTGGGGCTGACAGCTGTTGGAGCAGAGCAGCCGATGATGGCTTGTGAGCCTCCATGGTCCTTCAGTTTCTGTCTGTGAGAAGCTAGGGATCTGGGAGCCATCAAGGCAGGATGTCAAAAAGGAAATGCCACCTGGAAGCAGAAATGACCAGAGATGTGCAAACAGGTTTTCTTACAAAATGGAGTTTTGTAGGAGTCAAGGAAGGGATGAGAGTTTGCAGGCACATATCACTATAGCTTCAGGGAAATAATTTCACCAAGAGTTGCTCTGAGCAGGTCTGTTACAGGGCTAGTGCTGACCCAACATCTGGCCACTGCCTTCAGTGGAAGCACCCTAAGGAACAGCACCTGGCTGGGGAGTCACACAGTCCTGATCTTTGCTCTGCACCACAGCCTGGGAGAGGCCTTGGAGACAGAGCTGCTCTGGAAGCATCAGGGCCAAACCATGGGGGAAACAGCAGAGCATGAGTGCAGGAGAGAGTCCTGGTCTGGAATCCAATGCTGCAGGAGCAGAACTTTGTGGTAGCCAGAATGATTTCTGGAAAATCATTAACTGGTGTATCTACTGATGTGCTAAAATGCTCGCAGGAGTGTCACTTTACACTGGTCCTCAGCTGTCCAAAGTCAGAATCTAGGATATGTTGCATGCTCAGGACACCACAAGTAAGTGGAAAGGCAGTGCCTTGGTGGTCTGTAGGAAGAGCAGCAGCACCACCTATCACTGGAGGGAGAAGGAGAGAGGACAGACCAAGTGCTGCTCCTTCTTCCTGTTCTCAGTACAAGACTGCAGCCCAGAGATCTCTGCAGAGAAACTTCCTTCTTCTAGTAGAAGAAACCTGGCTTGAATATTTCACTGTACTCCTTCTGCCAAATCTTCCTCTGGTGCACAGCTAGCAGAAGGAGATGGAAGGGAGAGAAAGGTGAAGGTTTTGGAGAAGGTCTGAGAGCTGGCATTTACAGTGGTAATGAACCAGAATAAAAATAATAACCTTCAGGTCTACAATACTCAAAGAATTGCTCATCACTCAGAGGGTACAACTCGGCCCTAGGACCCTGTGCTCCAAGTTTTGCAGGGCTTTTGTCTTGTGGGTTCTGTCAGTCAAAAATCCTGGCACCAGAATTATTGGTATGGTCTGAACCATATGTAGCTTGATTATAATTTAGAGTGATGTAACAGAGCAATCAGGAAGTAGCCCAAAATCTGTAATTTCTTCTTGCCAAAGGCAAAAAGAATCTTTCCATATAATTGGATCCAACCCCAAAGGCATAGCCAAGAGTGGTTTTAACTTTGTGAGTAAAAGAAATTGGTTAGCTGGAATGGCTGAACTGTGTGGGTGCTGAGGTTTATGTTGATTTGTTTGCTGGTAGTTCTGAAACCAGAATAAAAATGAGAGTTTGGATTAAGTCAAGCTGAGCACTTTTTTTTTCTTATTCTGTATACACAGCACATTGACAAGGAAAAGATGCAATTTTTTGGCTGAGTGAATGATGTAGCTTAGCTCAAGATCAAATGTTTCATTGCTTTGAACTCTTCTTTATAAACTGGATATGCATACTTACTTGCAGAGGAAAAATCTAAACACAATCACTGTCTGCCTAATTAAACCAGAAGTGGCAGCTAGATATTATCTGCCAGGAGGATTAAGAGGTCTTTGCATCTGGTGCTAAATTAATTTGGAGTCACCTGTTAGGAAAAGTGGGATAGCACTACCCTTTTATATATTCCAGTCTCTAGAAGGTGTTGTCTGTATCTCCTTTGCCTTAGACAAGTTGCTTGAATTCAGCCAAAGCAGCCCAGTTTCTCATATGTCCAAGAGCTGAGAGACTCAGAGGCTCAGAAAAAACCTGCACTGCTTTTATTTTGCCATCTGTGCCTTGCCTCACTGCATACAACTCTTGTGTTTGAACTTTTTGGGATTCTTCCAGGAAGCCTGACAGCAAGTTCTGGCACCAATGCTTTCCTGTCCAAAAGGTAGCTTTTTGACCAGCATGGGCACCTCCAAGGGAGAGGGAACTGTGTCATTTTTGTGCTGCCTTGCACTGGCCTTTAGAGGTAAGGAAAGGCACAGGTTAGTGCTAATTCAGATGTGGCCATCTGTCAGACAGAAAACATGCCAAGGCCACCTTGTGGCTTTTTATAAAGGAAGGAGCCAACCACTGGTGAAATATTTAGGTGCTACAGATGTCGAACTGAGTCAGCCATATATCTGAGATGATAACGTTTCCCTTGGATGTGATTAAGGATCTCCTGAGTTATCTAGCATCTCACCTTAAATGTCTTTTCATCCACAGTGAAACTACTTTGTTGAAATCAGACACTTTTTTGGAGCTGAGTGCCATGAAATTTGACCCATTATGCTCAGACACCCAGTACATAGCAACCTGTGTATAAACATGGTAAGAGACAGTACCTCCCCCAAAATCTGATACTTTAGGTATCCAGGACAGTAAAAGCAGGGATTGGAAGCACCTAATCCAGTAGGGGATCTCAGACCTGGATTTATATCTGGGCATGCTGATGAGTTACATTAATTGCTGATGGGTAAAGTTAAATTAAATGGATTTCAGATTGGCACATTGAGTTGGTTCACCCCCTTAAAGAAAGATTATTGGGCATGTGGAGAAGCCCTGGATCATCCAGGCAGAACCAGGGGACTCAACACAAGTCCTCTGGGGGAGATACAACACTCAGGGCAGCAGCTGGAAACAGGAGGATGCTGAGCTGAGCCTTCTGTATGTGATTCCCACCTTGGCAATTATGACTTGAGGAGAATGCCGAGCTCTTCCCTTGCTGCCTGCAGCCTACACAGTGTGAGTAAAGCCCCATAGCTTAGAAGGCTCAACAGCAGCTGTGCACAAAGGACATGATGGGTTCCAAATTCTCCATCATCCTTCAGATTTAAACTAGACAGTGCCTGTCCTGTAACATTAGAAAAGCGCTTTGTTTTTGGCAAAACTGAAAAAAAAAAAAAGCGCCTTTTTCTTTCTGCACTAACAGGCTGTGAAAAGAAAGAAGAGTTCAGATTTCTACTTCCAGTCTCCTGCATCTTCCCCAGTAAGGACACAGTCCCACTACTCCTCAGGATGCCTGAAAAAAGCCTGCAGACCTGTTAAGGCATGGAGAGAGTGACAGGGTCTGGCCTCAGTGCTATCTACCTGGACAGGCCATGGAAAACCCCGGGGCACAAGAAGAGAAGGTCCTGAACCTGAGAGAGAATAAGAGTGAGAAGCTGATGAAAGTTACAGATAACTCCATGAGAAACAGTTAGATTTCACAGGTGGGGAGGAAAAAGATACTGATATGAAACTTGTGGAAGGGCAAGGGTGAGTAGACAGGCCAGAAGAATGGGACATCATGGCTTGTAAGTAGTGTAGCCAAGGAGAAATGGCTTGAATACTCTTCAGTGGCAACATTTCACTAGGTCCACTAAAAGAGTTAATCCATCTGGCTGAAAAATACCTAGCTGCCAGGAATGCTCATTGAATTAACTGATTGAATTGCAGAGGGGAACAGAAATTTATCTTTCTTATTAATTTCCCTGTGCTTACCTGTCTTTTATATATGATGAGTGGGGGTTTTTTCATATGGAGTAACTTAAGAGAGAGGACAGGTTTTTCCTGAAGCAAATGTTCTAACAAATACTGCAGAGGTACTCCAGAAATTCTCTGCATGCCCTGTGTGATGTAGAAAGCCTAGGAGCTTGTGTTCCTAGAGCCTTAGCTCCCAAGCATGGCATCCTACTCTGACGATGGAGATGTTTTGAGGTAGGCATGCTCCTCTTGTCCTAACCTAGCCAGAATTCCCAGATCCAGAGCACCAGGGCATGGGTTGGGATGTGTACAGGAAGTCTGGAGCCTCAAAGACCCTTATCATTCTAGGAAAATAAAAATAAACCCAAAATTTTTTAAAAAGCATGATCTTGAAAAAAAGCTAGCCTTTTGTCTCTTGTCTTTCCTGTTTATGGGAAGAGGTCTGGATCCCACACTCCTGTTCTTTTTCACCTTACTCATCAGTGTCCCAAAAATTCTGATCTCTTTTTCCCTACAACAAAGGGATCACCTACACCTCATGGTTCTCTGCTGGTCTCTTTGTATATTACAATGTATATTTGTCTATACAGCAGAATTTTGAGATATCTTCCCAGAAAAGAGATCTGTAGTGGAAAAGGAAGATATTTTCCATGTAGAGACAATAATAAAGGTAGACAGGGACTTGTCAGGTCTCTGGTATTCAAAAAAAATCTCCCAACTGAAAGCAGTCAAGGGTTGTGCTTCCAAATTAATTGCATGCTTCTGTCCTTAGCATCTGGGCATGGAATCAAAACTGATGAGCCAACAAAGCAGCACTGAGCTGCTCCTGAGAGCAGTCACCATCGATAACGAGAAATACTAGGAGAAGTACTCTTTGAAATTCAAATCACAAGGAGCATCCTTTAAAAGGGAACGCAGGAGGAGCAGAAATACCATGCACCATACATTAATTGTCATGCATGTGACAAAATCTTCAGTGTTGCTGTAACTTAGCATCATAAAATTTATTCCCAGATTATTAATATCATACCAGGGATGAAGTAATTAAACTGGCAGCACATTTCCTCCAAACTAGAGGCCAGGCCTTCAGCTGGTGTAAATCAGAACAGCTACACTGCAGTGACTTGGTTTTACAACCAGTTTGGAAACTGAGACATTTATTCTACAAAGGGATAGCTGAAAAAGAACTCAAATCCTCGATCACTCTATGTTTCCCCTTCTGCCCCAGAGTGAGGGTAAGCAAGCAGCGCTAAACTCACTACTCACCTGGAACCGCTCCCAGAGCATCCTGCAAACAATCTGGAAATGGCTCCCAGAGGATTTAACAAATTAAATTTGGAAGGTTAAATATTTTATAACATGCTGGTGATTTCTTCCAAATGGGCACACCCTGTATTCTTTTCCTTTTATACCCTAATCTACCAGAAATATTCACAGATCTGTTATGGCAGAAATAAGCTGATTTAGACATCACCCTGTCCTCCCCTTTCAAGCTCTCTAGCTTTCTGCCTGCCTTCCTGGCCACATTTGGAGACATTTATTCAGTCTGACCCAAATTCTTAAGCTCCTGTTGCATCCCAAAATGCCAGAGGTATATTGCCAAAATGCCAATATACCTCTAATATATATGATATATATCCTATTATATATGATATATAAGACATATGTCATCTTATTGTATAGTTGCACAAAATGTGTACATGTTTAACACCTACCTCTTCCAGATGAACTTTTTTGGCACTTTTAAAAAATTGTATTCCTTAGGTAGAGTTTATACTCTTATTTAGTCAAGGCTGAGTTTTCCAGGCACCATCCGGTCCTGAATTTTTCCATTTAAACTGCTTTTCAGCAGAAATTCTGTGAGGTTTGGGGGCATTTTGTTGTCTTGTTCTCTCTTTCTCTCTTTTCAGCAGGTGTTTGTTCTCACTGAGAACTTTGGCATCTTCCAAAATGAAAATTAAACCTTTCTCCACAATATTCAGGTGTTGTAACTCCTTGCTTTCCCATTTATGGAAACCTGAAGTGTTTAAGGGTGTGATTTGTTTTGGAGCATATTTTTTGAAGAAGTATCACAACTTCTGATTAAGAACCCCTCTATATTTCACAGTTCTTTCCACATTCCACACGGGCTATCCAATTAAAGATACTTTGGATGAATAACCCAATACTTTTGAAGTCCAAATATCTGTGGTTTTGGTTCTAGATCATTGCCAATCTTTTTCTTCTTATTTCTTCTTCTACTGACAAAATACTATGTTACATCAGTTTTTATGGGCGCCTTGGTTTTTTTTTTTTTTTGCTTGATTAGTAGAGATTCTCCGTCTCACAATAACCTGTCTCCATTTTTAATGCCTCATACCTGCAAGCAATTAGTCTGCCAGCTTTATCAACCTCTTGTAATCTACCTGTTCTATAAATTACTGGAATCACTGGGACAGGAACCCTCCTCTCCCTTGCATTTCTGTGTAACACGTAAAAGGGAGGTGGAGACAATCTAAGCTTTGGGATTTACAGCAGTCACTGCTTCATAATTAATGAGTTATAATAATATTGAAAAAGTGCCTTTTCCTTGTTTTTCCAGTCCAAAATTTTAATTTTCTCCAGGGAAGTAGAGAGCGGATCCCATAGGGGAATTGTCCACTGTCTACCAAGAGAAAAACTTACAGCAAATTATGCTGAGCATATAAAATGAAGATATCAGTCCAGGCTACTCAAGATAGTTGACATGACAGAGCTGCTGAACCCAAATTGCTATGTCCAGCCCAGTTCTAACCTCAGAGATGGTCAATCAAAGCTTTGTGTGATACTCTTGTCACATCAAACTATTGGAATTTTCAACTACAACATGCCTACAGAGAAGGCACAGAAGGAGACATTTGCATTTTATGTGAAACAGATTCAGCTGGGGTGAATTGGCATGGCTGATGTGATTAGACTGACATTAATTAGGTAAAAACCCTAAGAATCCTATGGCATATGATCCTATCCCAGCACTACTTTTTGAAAAGTATAAAACATACAAACAGCTGGTTTTACATTTTACAAAAACAGAAGTGTGCCTATAATCTCAGTTTTTCATATTCCAGAAGACTCATATGCACACTGCAGAGCCTGTGATTTCAGCTGGCTTAGAAAGGGTTTATGTTTGGTTCATCTTTATTCTCTGTCTGAGCACATCTTCTCTCATTATTATCATTGATTCATATTTTGGTGGACGAAACTAAGGAATTTCAATGGAATAATTCTCTGGGTTGCACTGAAACCCTAATGTCTCATTTTTAGAGCAAATTAAACAGGTGGGATGAGAAAGTATTTAAGCATCCTGGAAAAATCTTGAGGAGATCATTGTCTTTGATTTCTGAAATCTGAACCTTCAAGGAAAATGTTCACTGCAAAGCAAATTTAATGGATGCTGAGGAGCTTTGATGGAGTGTGTGCCTTGGCCTTTCTACTCCCACCACTGCTTTGCTGCTAGACAATGTTGTGCCTTGGCTTTTTCAAACATAGATTCTCCAAGCGTCTCAAGTATCACTTGGAGTATTCTCTAAAATCACTCCCTAATACTCCTGTCCTGGACACAATACTTCTTCCATTGAAGGATTATTAATTTCTCTAATTTCCATGGACTTGAGAGTCTGCAGTTTGCTTCACAATGCCCCTTGAACATAGTTTTGCTCCAAATGTAGTCATTGGGAAAGACTATTGTGGTAATTTCCAGCCTAATCTGGTTGGTCTTCTGGCATTTCAGTGTTAAAGCAAATTCACCAAGGGAGGTAAGTTAATTTTCAACTCTATGTTTCAGTATTTCCAGCTCTTGGCTGAAGTCAGAATTTCAAAGAATCATAGAATCACAGAATAACTGGTTTCTGAAAGGACCCATGAAGTCCATCCAGTCCAACCCCCTGCAGCAAGCAGAGACATCTTCCACTAGACCAGGTTGCTTGGAGCCCCATCCAACCCGGCCTTGAAAGCTTTCAGGGATGGGGCATTTACCACCTCTCTGAGCAAGATGTTCCAGTGATTCAACACCCTCACCATAAAAAATTTCTTCCTTATACCTAATTAGAATCCCTCTACTTTTAGGACAGATTTCTTCAAAGCTTTATATTTTCTAAAGGAAAGTAAAAATCCCCTCCTTAACAGCACAGGCTTGATGTGTGCAGAGGGGCTTTAGAGGAATTTCAGGTCCAGCTGAGGTGCTGCCAATGGACATCAGAGGTAAAAGCGATACTCCAGAAATTAATTTGGCCCCTGAGCAGACTGTAGGATGCTGGCAGTAACCTGCTCCAGGCTGGGAGATGGTTTCCACTGGGGCACTGAGAGCGGAAGCTTCCAGCTGACCCTATATTTGGGCCCAGCAAGAAATGCAGGGCCACAGAGAACCAGCAGTTTGTCAGAGGTACAGACTTGTCCTCACTGCTGGGTGAAGTTGAGTTGAAAGCTGAGGATCCAGTTGTTCCCTGGAGTCAGGACAGGGACTGGCCAAGAATGGGAGGCTGTGCCAGAGCAGTTGCTTTCTCTTCTTCGCCCTTCCCACAGGTCGTGTGTCTGTCCCAGGATAGAGGCTGAACACATTGAAACACTCAGCCAAGCACTAAACATTTTATGCTGTTGCCCAGCTGATTTTAAACTGTACTTACTTGGCAACACCCCTCAGGACTGGTTACATAAGATTGGACGCATTTGCTCCTAACGTGGCGCAGAGGCTTGTAAACCCCTCGTGTGCTGGCAACAGCTGAAGAGCCTGTATTTAAAACTGGAGCTGCAGCACTGCTTGGCTCACACTGCCAGCTCTGCCCTACACCCCCAGGGTCCACGGTGTGGGACAGCAGTGCCATTGTCTCCAGCAGTGAGACATCCCAGTGCACAGTGGCCAAGTCTCCACTCCTCAGCTGCTGTCCTTCCCCACCAAGGCTGGCTCAAGAAAAGGACATCTGTGTGTCCATACCTGTGTTCATAGCTTCTCAATGGCTTCTTGGATGTTTCCCCACTTCAGGGAGCAGATGCTCTCCTGCTTTTCAAGTGGCAGGTACTCCACTCCATTAGGACTGGGTGAGAAAAAGCGTGGTAGGACTCCTCTTGGGATTTCAGAGATCTGCTGTTGCAGGAATCTTAAAAATCACCTTCACACGTGATGAGGGGTGTTTCAAGCCTGTTTGTTCTCAAAATGATGTTTGGTTGGGAGAAAAAGGCCAGGTGGAGAAAAGACCCCCAAAGATCCCATGCCAATACCACACAACTTCATTGTTTTAAGTTTTGCCTAATTATCTACAATAACACAAGAGAGAGACAAATATGCAAGTTCTCCTGATGAGATCAGTCGTTGGCTTGCCAGATTTTCAGACAGAGCCCCTGTGGAGTCTCAAAAAAGAGAAAGGATGGCATAACAAACATGCTGAGTTGCAAAACAGCAGCTTTGATGTGTGAGACAGGAAAAGCTCATTTTTGGGGGGAAAACAATGTGCCTTTATTGTATTTTTTCACAGTCCATTCAAAAGGTGAAGGACCAACCACTACAGCCAGCAGCATGGGCCAGCATCTCAGCTGCAGTGGATGACAGAGTTTGTCAATCAGTCCTCAGGGAGAGGACAGCTGCTTGCTCTTCCCAGCATTCTGCCAGGAGAAGGCCCCTGACCAGACAGAGATGTTGCCAGCCCTCAGCCCCTTTTCACAGCTGCAAGGAGGAAAAATCAGAGCTTTCCTGGCCCCTGAAGCAGGCTAGAGCAGCCTCTGTGCAGTTCATTTAGGTTTCTAGTCACAGTCCTGTCAGAGAATACCCCAGGTTGGAGTTGATAGCATGACATGGACTCCATGAATCAGAAGGCTTACAAGATGAGGATTTTATTAAGATCTATTACAGAGAGCAGCATACAAGCAAGCAGGCGGACCAGACATTATGTTCAAACGTCTGCTTCCAAAAACATGCAGAGCCTAGGAGATAAACAAAACCCATGTACTATGTATCAGATTGGCTAAGAAAGGAAAACTTTCTAGTTATCAGTTCAGGAGGGATCAACCCTTTTGTAAATATTAATGATATGAAATTTCTCCTGGTGTTCTCAAAACAATTTTAGGGCCAAACTTGGCCCAAGCCAGGAGCCAGATTTCACCCTTCTGTCTATTATTAAAACATATGATGTTTGTAATCTTTTCCATGGCACCCCTTGTTGTGGGAAAGAAGTACAAACTGAAAGGGGTTTGAGAACACCTTAGAGGAATCAGGACTGTAATGTTGGTTGATCCTTCNTTTTGCTTTGTTTTATTTTGTTCTGTGGCAAAAGAGACCCATACCAGGATGTGCAAAGGACCAGGTCATTTTTCATTCCATTGGCCCATGATACCTGTAAGGTATAGATCTGATGAACACAGTGATATGCCTCCGAGGTGCCTTCAAGTCAGAGTTCCCCTTTTAAAAAAAACATGTAGTGGTTAGCTCTAAATAAGGGTGTAATCAAGCAAGGACCCCCAGCAATTTCTGGGCATCATTGGGAGTTCTGCAATCCATGATTTGCACCTCTGTCCAGATATCAGTGGGGACAGACTGAAAGAGCACCTGAGTTATATGTCTGATGTCAAATGAAACCAACACAGCTGTGTCTGACCAGGCTATAGCACTGTCTCTGTCAGCCTGTTCAGCCTTTGGGACAGCTTTGAATTTCAGAAAGGCTAGAGTGTCACACTGCAGCTGCTCATCACCACCCTTCCCCAGTGACAATCCCATCCCCGGGCTCCCCAGTGTCATTCACAGTGGGTGAAGAGGGCAGGGCATACCCTGGGCCAGCGAGGGAGGGCATCTCATCCAGAGTCACTGAAATGGTGGGGGCGGCTTGCAGGCAGCTGGGCAGCATCTTCTTCTGGGGTGGGCGGAGAGGGCTGCTGAGCCGTAATCGTAGTCCATGTTGGCTCTGCTGAGGCTTCTGCCAGAAGAGGAACCAGTGCTGCCTCCTGCTCTGCCTTCAGGGTGGGCTGCCGAGCTGTGATGGGCTCCAGAGGCACTGAGAGAGGCGCTGTGGGACAGGGCCATCTGCAGGGGGCTGGGCGGCAGCTCCTCGTGAGGGGGGGGCCCAGGTGTAGCCTGCGCTGAGTTCAGCACAGCTGGTGTGGGCACACCCGTCTGCGAAAAGTCCCTGTCCCTCAGGCTGCCATAAAGAGTCATCCAAGTCTTCATTAATGGGAAAATGGCAAGGTGTCACTGAAAAACTTCCCACAAGGTGTGACCAAGCCTCTTCAATGCTCACAGGCAAAAGGTAGTGTCCGGTTCAATTAGGCAGTTATTATTTCCAGTCCAGACGAGCAAAACACGCATGGTACTGTCTGAGACAGGCGTTTCCACACTTGGTAATGTAGCTTGCCATATAGAGAATACAGATTGCTCTGTCTGCTCAGAGAATTGGTCCTCCATATCTGAGAGAAACCGGATCCTCCCAGCAGCTGTGCTGGGGGGGATCGCTTNCCAGCAGCTATGCTGGGGGGAATCGCTTTGCTCATGATAGTCTCTGAGCTTTTCCACGGTCTGAATTCAGACCAAACCTTTGCAATAGGCAGGGGTAATTACAGTATCTCAGTCTCTGTAAGCAGAGAGCAGTGATCGTTGCATGGACTTCTCAGTCCATTGATTCCCAGATGGCTCTGCTCTGGCTGAGCTCCCTTTCCAGCACGGCTCTGGCATGGCCCTGGTCTTGACAGCTGTCATGCAGTCCCATTTTTCTTGGCTCTTCACAGCTTGCCTCGGTATGGGTAATTCAGAGACCTCTCCCAGGTTTCTGCCACGATGCATCAAGTCACAAGAAGAGTCCAGCTCCAGCCAGGCAGTCACCAAAAATCACATCTGGTCACCAAAAATCACATTGGGGTCACCAAATGTCACAAAATGCTTCAGGTTGGGGTTGATAGAGTGACATGGACTCCCTGAATCAGAAGGCTTTCAAGATGAGGATTTTATTAAGATCTGTTACAGAGAGCAGAGAGAGCAGCATACAAGCAGGACCAGACATTATGTCCATCTGCCTCCAAAAACATGCAGAGCATAGTAGATAAACAAAATCTATGTACTATGTATCAGATTGGCTAAGAAAGGAAAACTTTCTAGTTATCGGTTCAGGAGGGATCAACCCTTTTGTAAATATTCATGATATGAAATTTCTCCTGGTGTTCTTAAAACAATCTCAGGGCCAAACTTGGCCCAAGCTAGAAGATACACAGTCCTATCAGAGCTGTGGAGAAACCTGGAGCTGCTGCAGGCAGTGGAAATTTTGGCCTTGAGCTGTCCATCTGCCTTTTGTCATTATTAGTCTGCTTGTACCTTGGGAAGAAGACCTCTAAAGGACAACTGTTTCCTGCTGGTGATTAAGATGCCATAAATTTGTGCCATGCTGGAGTTCAAAGGTCTCTGGCACACTGTAAATTTGTAATTGACTCTTATCTCGGAGGGAAACCTGACTGGACAGCCGCAGTCTGATGGCACTACCTAAAGGGAGATGAGGAAGGGCCAACTCTTTCTCTTGGTGAGAGAGCTTTGAAGCTTTGACTGTTTAGAAGGTGATGAGAAGCATGGGGAAGCTTCTTAAACTTTTCTCAATAGCTCATTTAAGTAATTGAGACTGGTGCTAGCTGCATGCTTAAGCAGACCATCAATCTCACTCTGTATGCCACCAAATTACTGGCAAAAGGAGAGAAGATGGGTTAGGCTGGAATAGTAAATCTGCCCTAATCATCACATTAAGGGTTATCTACATGGAACTGCTGTTATAAATCTCGTTATAAAGAAGAAACAAGTAAGGAGCATGGGAGGGAGTCTTATCCATGTCAGAAAGTATTTTCTGAGTTGTCTCAGTGTGCAAAGAAAGGCTGGGCTAGATGTATCTGTTGAAACATTTCAGTAAGCAGAAAAGTCATTTTTTGACAAGCTGAAAATTTTCCCACCCCATTTGTATTCCTCTTTTATTTTTACTTCATATGCTGTATTTAGCAATAAAAATTTTCAGTCAATTTATTCCCAAATCAGTTCCTTCTAGCTTCTTTGCTCTTTGGGGTGCTCAGTTCAGCTTCCAGAAGTAGATTCCTTCAACTCTCTTGGTCCCCAGCTTGTGGCTGAGGGCCAAGGGATAGCAGAGTCTTCAGGCACTTTGCTGGGAGATTAACTTCATGCAAAAAAAAAAAAAAAGCATTGTTTAAAAGCAAGAGGGACCCCAGCACAAAAATAATTAATATTTAAACATCTGAGTCATACTGACTGGATGGTTGGGTGATCCCTTCTGCTCCCCAGGGGCTGCATTAGAGATCTGGCCATGTCCATCTATGTGTGCTAGTCCACTGAACAGAACACAAGATGTCTCTTTGGGCCCTGCAGGCATGGCGATGGCAACTGCTGTCAGCCCAAAACTTGCTCTGAATTATCTTACAGGTGCACCAAGGTGGGTTTGGCTTGGGTCTCTCAGTGCCAGTCTAGGAAGGTTCTTCCATCTCATTTCCAACTCCTGGTCCTCCTACCCTCTGCAGTGACTTGGAGGAGAAATGAGGGAAAGCTATTAGCTTCATAAATCTTCACATTCATTTTTTTAGACATACAATGGATGGATTTTTGTATTAAGGGGGTTTAAAAAGCTATTCACACAAAAGAAAGAATCTGGAATAAAAATATCTCCAAATAATGCATTTTGCATGCTTTACACTAAGACAGCAGGGTTTGTATTTAGCTGCAGGAGCTGTCTGGCATTGCCTCCAGCAGCATCTGCCCCAGGTAAATGCCTGGAGCAAGACTGACAGGAGTGGCCAGGAGAGCTGGAGAGGGTGCTGTGACTGCAGAGCTGCTCGGTAGGGCTGATGGGAGTCACCTCACAGAGGGGTCAAATAGATAAATATTCAGATTTGATTACTATTCTATTTGGTTAGTAATCAAATAGATTGGCTATTTCCATTGAGTATGAAGAGACAACTTACTCAGTCTTTTTCATACTTAAGGCAATAGAAATGCCAGGAAAAGTAGTCTGCATGAACCGGACTCATCCCAGAGGAATGGAATGGGCAAAAGAGGTTTGCTGTATTATGGGGTGGAAGTGGTAAACATAAGGACAAGTGGAACATGTCAGAGAATCGACAGACCATCATAAAGTAATGTTCTTGGGAGGATTCTGGGTAACAGGGAGTTTTACTTGGTCTATGTTCTTTTTTGGAAATATAGTTAACAAGGCCCCTCTACCAAGATCCCTCATAAAATCAAAAAAGTATTTTAACTCCCTAGCACATAATTCTAGACACTTCCCCCTATCATGACTTTGACATATTCCCAGGCAGCAGCATGAGGGATGAAAAGAGAATTTAGTGGGGCCAGAGCACTGCCATTTACCCTCTGGGCATGGCCCCTGCTTATTTATTGTCCTCTTGCCTTTATGACCCTTTATGCATCTTTGCATCTGCTAAAATTGTTCAGATTTGCCAATTTTTCCTTACAATCCTGTGTGTCCCATAGGACAGGTTCTTCAAAATGCAAAGGAAAGACACAGGGTAAGGAGTATCCTGCCTCTTATTAAAACCTTTCTTTTATGTGGGATTCTTGTATACACCTCCCCAACAATGTGGAATATTAAGTATGGAATTAAACATCCCATCTTACAGGTTGGCTTTAATTTTTATTTTATTTACTTGTGATCTCACAGTTTCTCTTTTATTTCCAGTACAGTGTGTCCTGAATACATTGGTTTTCTTAGTAAGGCCTGCTCACATAATCCCACAGTCTGCTGATCATCCTAAAGAATTTCATGTTCACAGCCTGTTTCTTGTGGTACCAATAAAAAAATCCTCTTCATCCTTGCTTTGAGAAAGAATGTTTTGTTTTTCACCTCCTTCTTAAGA
>VWZN01011516.1:18705-63539 GCA_013396955.1 Regulus satrapa | reverse complement strand
GGGGGGGGGGGGAGGGGGGAATTACAAATTCTCCTTATGGCATTCTCTTTTTCCAGTGGTTCCATCACTGTGTGCCGCATTTGCTGTGTTTCTAATGTATCCCCTGCATCAGGATTATGCTTCTTCACCCAAGTTTCGGCCTGTCAGCTTGCCACTGTTTATACAGTTATCATTAAACGTTCCTGTCATACCTTGTTGTTTTTTTCTCTTCCTCTTTGCCAGCACTCTGTAACCCATTCTCACCTCAGCACACGGTCATTAACATACAGAGCACGGCGGCTGCTGTTGTTCTCATTACCATAATGGCTCAGGCCAGAGGAGAGAAGCAGCTTTCGGCACTGTGCAAATAACAGACAACCCCTGACAAAAAGAGAAGGCTCTACTGTTGCTCAAAATAATCGTGAAATCATTCCTGTGAGTATCCCCACTCTTCCTTTAAAATACTTGTTTCTAGCCATTGGGAAGTTACTATTAAATGCAGTGTATTATCCTTCTGGTTTTTTGACTGAGTGTCCTGGGTTCAGACATAATGGGGTGGAGCTTTTAAGCCCTCTCTATCATATACCACACATCCTCTTCGGGAAGTGCTTTTATTTGTTTGGTGGTGAATACCCACTTTTTGTGCATAAAAATCCCTCTCTTTTGTACACTCTTTTATGAGTATTGTTGTGGTTATTGTCATTTTTCAGTAAATTTGGGTTCCAACCTATAATTTCTCCCAGTGTTCCTCTGTTATTGGAAGGGGTGGGGACGGAGATTGGGGGGGGGAGAAGGAGAGCAGCCTTGAGTGTGTTGAATTTTTCATCTGGGTTTTAAACCACAGAGCTGACTGTTGAGCACTATTCCTTCATCAACACCTCACTTTCCATCTACTTTTAGTAATGGCATTGGCGCCACAGCAGGTAAATCCCCACAACACTTCCCTTGCACTGTTTCCTTTCTCCTTAATTCATTTGGGGGATTGTCCATATGGAGCCATTTAATAGCAGTTTGGATTGACCACTCTGGCATAGAGGAGCCAGATCTGGGGCCTTGAAGGCTAGCATAACATAGGGCAGACCCACAGGATCAGTGATAAACCATGAAACAGGAAGGAGCACAGCAGAGGCATGGAACCAGATGCTCTTTAAGGTCCCTTCCAGCCCAGACCATGTTTTACAATGATTCTATGATTTCTCAGCATTTCTGGGAGCCGGAGGACAGAAGTAGAGGGGAGACCTCCCTGGCTCTCAGAGGTGCAGACACCAGAGCAGGATCTCCTGGTCTCGGACAGCAGGAATTTGCTCCCTCCATGCTACCTCAAATTCCATCTTCATCTTTCTTCTCACATCACATACCTACAGAGCAGGCCAAAGAAGTCTTCAGAGTCTTTTCCACCCTAAACAATTCTATGATTGTGTGATAATGGACATTCAGGAAAGTCCCCAGCTTCTCCTTTCCCCTGGTAATAATTCTGGGAGGTTATTGCATTAAAGCTGTTTGAGTTTATTGTCTTGCAATATAATATTTCTTTGAATTGGGATGGAAGAAAGAGATATCATGATGAGGGAACTTCAGGATGTAGAATTTTCAAAAACTGGGCTCTGTCTCTAGTTCATGAGGTATTTTCTGGCCAAGACAGCATTTTTCACATCTTTAGGATGACAGTAATATTTCTGGCTCATAGTGGAACCCTTAATTGATCAATATATGGAAGACACTACATTAATGCAAAGTTATTGTCCCCAGAAAATGAAGAAAAGCTAAAAATGGCATAGTACTTTTGACAGAGCTTTTATTATTTTTTTAAATGTTCATTTCCTTTGAGTCTGTCTTTTTTCTTGTTAGGAAAGCTTAATTAACATTTTCACTTTCATTTCACTCCTGGGGCCAGGTTTTGGTGCTCTGTAGGCAGCCACTAATTTTTCAGTCCCCACATGAGATGAAGGCTTCTTGGTGCAAGAAGCACTGCAGGTATGGCTGGAACAGACTCTGCTTTGGATGGAGGCAAGAAATTAGAAAACTTTTCATGTCAAAGCAGAGCTCTACAATCCCAACTAAAGAAAGGAAGAAAGGCAAAGGCTTTTTTTTTAAATGCTATTAGTTTGGATCCAAGCTCTTAAACTGCTTTGGCTTTCTATTGAAGTAAGCCTGGGGTTGAAGAAATGTCCTTAGGTCTGTGCTCCCCAGCTGCTGGATGTCCATTTCCAGAGGTTCCCATTAGTGTGCCTGGCAGAGAGGCTGTATGGAGGCCGGGAAGAAACTGACTAAGGAAATTCTACCTCCAGGTACTCCTCAATGGAGCATGAGAATGACCAGAAAACATCAAGCTCTCCATCCTGCCTCCCACTTTTTAAAAGTATATAAATTTTATATGAAATTACATCTAAATAAATTTTGCATAGTTAATGTCAAAGTTGTATAAATAAATATAATCATATTTTTACAATGTTATGTGAACTTTACATCAAAATTTCTGAATGTCTGTGAAGGTTTCAGTGGCAGAGATGGTATTTGGGGAACACAACTGGAGGAGGAGACAGCAAAATAATGAATGGGAGGAAGAGCAGGAACCAAAACAGGAGCAGGAAGAGGGGCTACCCCTTCCCCCTGTCAGCCTGTTTTCCATGTTCCTTCTCACCAGATAGGCTGCAGGTGTAGAGCGAGCACCCCTGGTACCTTGCTAACACGGTAGCAGATTCAGAAGTAAGGTAAACAGGCTTGAAACTCATGAGACTGAACATGTGGTTTGGCTCCCCTCCTCTGGCTGGGAAGGGAAGTCCAGCCTGCTGGGTGGAGTTACTTGTTAAATATAAATAAGTAATGCTGGGAGGGAAGCTCAAGCTCTATGCACTAGATATCAGTATTATCAGCACTTCCCTCTATCACGGCCCATATTCCCAAGCAGCAGCATGAGGGATGCAAGGAGAATTTAGTGGGGCCAGGGCACTGCCATTTACCCTTTGGGCATAGTCCTTCCTTATTTACACAGTGCTAGGGGCTGCCAGGAGCATAGAGATGGCGAGACTCAGAAGACAGCCTTGATTTCCACGTTTGAGACAATCTCTCCCAAGTTTATTGCAACAAGCACCTCTTGGAAGTAGCTTTGGGAACAGCTTTGGGAAAGCCCTGAGATAAAGGAGGTTTTGGGAGTGGGAAGCACCTTCCCCTCATTTTCTTCTCAACATTGCCCCACGGCAGTGTTGGCAGTGGAAGCTGTGAGCAGTGGGATGAACAACTGTCTTCACCTGACAAACAACACCATGAAGGTTTTAACAGTACCATTAACAATTATGCATAGACTGATTACTCTGTGTAGAAGAAGCTGTGTGGAGCAGGATTGTCTGCTTGTGAATTACTCACGTAAGAATCTCTGTGGCTGAGCATTGTTCTGCACACAGAAAGGCTGAAAACTTTGCTCCCTCCAAGCTCCCTGCAACTGGTTTGGTGATAGGGGAGCATATTAATGATGCCACCTGGTATTCCCGACACATCTGAGGGCTCATATTGCAGTACAAAACTCCCTGGGCAGGGAATGGATGAATGGGCAGATAAAGATGATCAAGGAATCTGTAATTCACATGTTTGAACCGGGATTCTCATTTTGCTTGCTTTGTTCTCTGCTAGACATTTGTAAAGATAATTCTTTCTGAAAATGAAACCTCCTTTGACATTTCTGAAAGCTCCCACACCCAGAGCTTGCTTTATTCTTTGGCTTTGAGAGGCAACAACTATGCTACAAATGAATAAAACCCCACAGATCTTTAGATCTCTCCAGTGACCAGAGCTTTAAACCTAAAAGCCACTTGGACTAGATAAAAATGCTTTTGCCTTATCCCAAAATTGGCTTCTGCAAGAACAGAAGATGAAGTGTTTGTCCAAGCACTGATGCCTCTTCCAGTGATGATATAAATTAGTTTCTAGCATACATGTGGCTCTGATACCCACTAAAGCTTTGACAGAGGCTGGGTGCTGTGAGAATGTTTTTAGAGAAAAATGTATATTAAAATAAAGGCCTTATAAAATCAAGGCTTGCTCTGCTAAATTAGTATCTAGCTTGTGACTTCTGTGCACAGCTGAGTGGTTTGTAAGTTCCTATGTGAAAACCTGAGAATGAGAAGTTTTTTAACACAAGTTATTCCTGGGTGAAAACCAACTGCACCTACATTAAACAAGAAATCTGTTTTATGGGAGTCAATCACATACAAAATATGTAAACTAACCAAGAATGGAAAAGTTTGATAGACGAGTAAAATACCTCTTACTAACCAACAGGGTAATTGGCAAGAATAACTATTGACCAATTGGAGTCAGACATAAGGTCTGAGAAAACTGTATAAAAATAAGTTGTAATAATAAAGTATCAGCATTTTCTTGATTCATACTGAATCATGTATGTCCAGTTTGTTATCTTCTCAGAGTGCAGTCTACCTGAAAAAGGTGGAGAATTTCTCAGCTCCTAACTCTTCAGAGACAAGTAACAGTGCTTCTCTCACTGCCTTTAGCTGTGTACTCCCAGTACCATCCCTGAGTCTGATTTTTCCCTCAGCTTGGGCATGAAACCAGGTAAACTGCTCAGTATTTCCAGAGCATAAATCCGGCAATGTGGTTGGGAAGACCTCTGCAATTGCCATGTCAGTTTTTTAAAAGAATAAATTATTCTAGTGGGTTTTCCCTTTTTTTTGCCTCTGTGTTTTATTTGTTGTTTGTTTGGGTTTTTCTTTGTTTTCTGATTTTTTTTTTCCTATTAAGATAGCTAAGGAACTCTGAGCTACTGCCCTCAATATGACTTTCCAAAAGTGAAGCATGGACTAGGTTCTGGAGTGTGGTTTTCACCCTTGACCCTCAGAGCTGCTCTTAACAACCCTGGCAGCGTTGATGGTTCAGGATCAAACCCAGAAGCAAGGTGAAGAAGATTTAGACTGTATTTTGAGAAGTAGAGCCTTCTTGAGTACCTCCCTCCCAAAAACCTGGGTGTTTTAAAATAGAAGTGAACCAAAGTAGGACTGAAGTAAGAACTGGAGGGAGTGGATATGGATTTTCCAAGCGTCTGGCAGTAGAAGCAGCAGGTGTTGCATGTTTATTGATTACCATGTGCTGTACATCCTAGGAGGAGGTACTCAGAGCTTAAGGTGGGCATAGTTATTTTCTCTGGTTCAGAAGTCAGCATGAGTAAATATGAATCAGTGGAATGCAGTCAGACTGCTGACAATTACTTTGACTGGCTTACATGCAAGAGGAGGGAGAGAAGAAGGGAGGGAGAGAGGGAGGGAGGGAGCTAGGCTGGGCTGTGAGCTCTGCACAGGGACACAGGGGCTGAGGGCTTGGTGAAGAGCATGTTGGAAGGGACACAGAAGGATCTTCAAGTCCAGCTCTTAAGTGAATGGCCCATATGGAATTGCACCCAAGACCCTGGCATTATTAGCACCCTGCTCTGACCAGCTGAGCTGATCTCGGTGTCATTTGTCACTCTAATGAATAAGTTGGGCTCTGGATCCATGGGAAGCCTTGGTATTTAATTTTACTGGTTTTTGGTTTTTTTACTTTTGGCATCTTTTTGGCATGAAAATAAATTATAAACCACCTGTCAATACAGGAAAGTTGTAAAGGAGTCAGTTTGGGGTTTTTTTTTTTAATATTTTGTCTAATACAAATAAGAAGAGTCCTTCCATTTGGATTACATACACAATGTATGGTCTTTCATTCTGGTCTGGAAAGATTTGCTTGGGGAATACAAAATATTACACACCAATTGCTTGTGATAAATTTAATCCTCTCTCCAGTAGCAACATTAGGGGCCTAATTTGGACTTACAGCAAAGCCTAGATAGCAATTTTTTTTTTTTTTTGTGTGCAGCAGCATAAACAGCCCCTCATGTGAATGAGAAACAGAACCATTGTGTTCCCAAAGGTGTCAGAGGACATTTGTGAGAGATAAGAATTTAATTTACTAACATTTTCACTTTCTTAAGGATATGTGGGGGTGTTCTTGTCAAGTCTGAAGATGGACAAAAGAGCCCCAAAACATTTCAAACTGCTGATGGGGAAGGTGAATGGGGGTGTTTGAAGGCTTAAGGTTCTTTCAAGGAATAGGAGGCAGTGATTTTTCTCCAGGATCCCTGCCCTACGTTCAACTGCCTTTAGTGGATCCCTAAGACAAGCTCTGTGGGAAGTTGCAGCCTTCAGGAAAAAATGAACTTTTCTGCAATGTAAAGCAATATCTCCATGTTGGATTTGCCACTTCCTTTCCAAATATGTGTGCATACCCCACAGGGCACCACCTCCCTGATCCTAGCTGTGGCAGGCTCCAGTGACTGCAGGACCAAGCCCTGAGCTCTGCTCTGCTCTGCTGTGCTCTGCTGGGAGTAGCCAGGCTCTGAGGATGTTCTGGAGGCAGGACTTGTCAGGAAAGGTAATATTTTTTATGGCAGCAATTCACAGAGGTGAATAAAAGGGACAAGCTTTTAGAGCTCCCAGGTCCTTCTTCATGTCTGAAATAGGAGCAGCAAGAAACAAGCCAGGGAACTGCAACTCATAACTCTGGACATTGAACATCAGGGCCTTGATAGAGATATTGTTTTTACAGCACTTTATAATTCTTATCCCCTCCTCTCAGCTTATAGCTTCTTGTTAAACCAGAAATAAATTACCTGCTGCTCTCATTTTCTCTGTCCCTGTCTTTCCCAGAGGACTGAATGACTTCTTTACTTCTCCTCATGCTAAAAATATTCCTCCTCCACTTCCTGGGTACCAAATGCCTTTCCTCACCCAAGGTGTCACCAAGTTAATGAATCAAATTAAACCAAAAAATAAAATTGAGCAGTTATTCTCAGTTTGTACTTGGTGCTGCAGCTTGCATTTATAATCTAGACCCAAAGACAGGGAGGTATGTGTGCCTGAAAATCAGCTTGTTTCACACTGAATACATCAATTGCTTTAATAAAATGTATTATGCTTAAATTGACTTGGTGCCACCCAAATAAAGCAGGCAGAACTCCTATGGTGATGAAGAACTGGCAACCACACTTTGAACTTTTTCTGGCATACAGAGCTGCTATAGGATCTTCGGGCCTGTGGGGTTTTGGTGAGGGTGATCAGCCCCTGGGGAGCTCCTGGTTTAGTCCTGCACTGCCAACAATATGTACAGAGGGTCTTATTTCCAAAACTGGTCACTTCTTACCACAGATTTTGATACCCACTGCTGGATCTATCCCACTGTCTCTTCAGGGGCTTCATCACTGGGCACAGGTGAATGAAGTATGGAGCATCCCTTGGCTCTTCCCACAGATGAGCCTGGGAATGGCAGAGGGAGGCTCAGGTTTGAGCCTCTTTGGAAGGATCTGTTTCTCTTCATTAGGCCAGAACAGTTAATTTGGATATTTCCTTCAAGAGATCTGTTTTGTTTCTTCAGAACAACCTTTTAGGGACATATTTTGCTCTGTGTGTTTTATAAAATAGATAAAGAGGACTTAACTTGAAGAAAAGAGTCACCACCTTATTTCAGTTACATCAAATATCTCTACTCACTGAAAATACTTGAGGGAGGCTGAAGTTTCATTTCAGAAATCTTAAAAACATTTCTACAATTATTATTTTGGTTCAGCTATTGAACTGGAAAAAAAAATTATTTGCACAGCTCTGATTAAGGCAGAAAGAAACTTATTTGTGTACTTTGATTAATTATGCCTCTATTCCCAGTTGAACAGAAGTGGGAATTCCAAGTCAAAGGAAAGTATTGCTTCTCTTTTCTTCACCACTTTGTTAAAAGGCTTTGAATATGCATGTATTCCCTTCCACTAGGGTAAGGCTTCTGCATGCTGCTGGGAGCTGCTTCATGACATAAAAGTAATTTACATTTTGTCTGTCCACCACTAGCCAGGTTTCAATAGTATATTAATATTAAACAAAAATAATTGCACTGCTTTTCCATGCTCACCCTGTGGTTTTCCTAATCCTCATTCCTAAATTTTTCATTGGTGTTGGCCTGCCTGTGAGTCTGTAGCAAGAGAGAGGGAAATAAACGGTGCAGATTTGAATACTGATAACAGTCCAACTGAAAATTGAAACGTTTTGGTCAATAACAAAAGTGATTCTACTTGGAAATGTGCCCTGTTACCCCCCCTTTCCCCTGCCAAGGTCTCAGATCCTCTGCTGCACACTTCTTTCCGCTCGGCCAAAGAGGCAGGAGGGAATCTCTCTGAGATGTACAGCACACATGGGATGGAGAGAACAGGGGTGCCTGGATCAGGGGAGCTTTTGAAGGCTTTTTGGGGGAGGCAGGAGGAATCAAAATCCAAGAAATGTAGAAGGAAGAGCTCTGCCCAGTTGTTGGCACAGCTGGCTATGGTCTCATTGTTTTGCCTGCAGGCACTGGGGCTCATCAGGGAAACAAGAGTCCATCTCTCATGCAGGAATGCTAAAGCTCTGCTTGCCTCCACCACTTTCTTTAAAATACATCTCAAATGACAAATGTCCAATCGATACAGGTATGGTTTTCTTTTTTTTTCTTTTTTTTTTTTACTCAAAATATTGATCAATAGATGTTGCAGCTGTCTGCTGTCAAAGATGTGATTCACTGTGACTCTAAAAAGCTGAACCATTCTGAAGTAATTTCTGTTCTCCTTATATAGCATTTGAATGTCCTCTGAAGCAGCTGCTCAATGCTTGACCATTTCTCACAATTAGATTTTTTTTCACACAGAAAAGTATCTTAAAGCCCTACACTCCCCTCTGGCCCCAATCTCAGTGATATTCCCGCATGTGCACAACTCCACATTTTTAGTGACTGGACCCAGAGGAGCAGGCTGTTGTCACAGAGATCCAAGAGAAAGCAGAGAGCTGTCATTATTATGGCTTTTGTTTTCAGCATTGAATAGCCGAAACTTTTTGAGCAGCATGAAAGACCATCACCAGCTGCTTGCACCCCTCAGTGGCTGTGGAATCTTGTCGGGAGAGTAAATTTCCTGCTTACTGTCAGGCAGTTGTGCTGCTTTAACACTTACAGGAGCAGGAATTGTATCTAATTTTCATTGAGATGGTTGAAAATTAGATCTGATAAGTACATTTTTTAAAGAGAAATGCTGCTTTATTTTCTGGACATGGTCGATAGAGGGTGACTACAGTAAGCCTTGGCTCTCCTCAGAGAGAGCTGTCCCTCCACGATAGAAATGCAGTGAAACAGATGTAACAAAATGACAGAGGTGGATGTCCTATGTGAGCAGCTCACAAATCTTCCTGATCCATTCCTTTCACCTGCCTGACAAATCGTTGTCAGGCACCAGGCAAATATGGCATTTTGTGACACTGAGCACTTATAGGCCCTCTCTCACACAAGAAGTGGCAGGAAAACCAAAGACTTACAGTGGTTCCTTGCATCCCTTGTAGGGATTGGGCCCCATACTCTTGTCTTCCTTTCCAGAAAAAAAAACCAAATGTGAGGTTCTGTGGTTTGATTTGAGAAGCCCGAGAAACAGGCCACTAATATCCCAGAGGGAAAGAGGATCTCTCATTCACAATGAAAAACTCACCACTAGACACTAGACCCCATACCCTTTCCTCACCACTCCCTCGGTGCAGACAGACACACGAGGAAATGGTGATGGGATCAGATGGAGTGAGTGGCTGGGCATAAATGCACAAATACTTTAAACAGTTGAGGAAATGGGCCCATGTGGTACCTTGTTTTTAATGCGTAGTGGTGCTGCACATCATTAAACCAGTATATTTAACCAACTGCACTGTACATTTTGAAGATTCCAAACAAATGCAGCTCTGACAATTGGTAGCATTTTACACTACTGAGGAGCAGGCTGACCCTGCCTGAGATGTACTTCATGTTTCTGCATCCTATCTCAGAGCTGGGAAAGTATACAGGCTGAGGAGTGAATAGACAAGTAATTCTGAATTTGGTACCCCTGGGTCTTTGTGCTGGTGAGGTGCAGGTGGGCTGACAGACAATTTCAGGTTCAGTACCGATCTCTGCAGACCTCCATAAGCCAGGCAGATAGATAAATAATTTCAGTTTCTCTGCTGATACCCCTGAGTAAACAGATAGATTCACTTTCTGGCCCAGTCCCTCTAGTAGGCCAGGGGATAAGCAAACAGAGGGACAATTCAGGTCCTGCTGTGAACTCTCACATCCTTCCAAATTTAGATTTTGGATGTGAGCAGATCCTGCTCTTCACCCCCTCCCTTTGCTGAAGTGGGATTACAATTTCAGCTGTCAAGTCTCATTTTAAAAAACAAACTTTGTCCCATCTTGTACTAATGCAAATCAACCATGCTGAGAAATAATATCTTTATTTTAAGAATTGCTAGTTTTTTGAAAGGTCTGGTTGAAAATGGAACCACGTTTCCTTTATTACTTCTGCCTCTCATTTAAGAATGCTTAGAAACAATGTAAAATGGTGTACTTGCAGCAATTTCCTCTCTTATTTAACTCCCAAATACAGGGATACTAATAATATGAGGCATCACATTCCATTTCCTATTTTGGGGGTTCTTTCTGTTTTGTTTTTTTGGGGTTTTTTTGGGGTTTTTTTACTACCCTCCTCCCTTTGGTGTGGGGGAGGAGATCCCTGACTCTTTCTCCAGCCCCAGCCCACCTTTACAGTCCTAGGATGTAAAGTCCCAGGCCTGAATCTGCCTCCTCGTCCCTCAGAGCTTGGTTCAGGACAGTTTATGACTGAGGAGTCTCAACAGCCTCCCAGGAGCTGTGATCTGCTCCTAGTGCCCCATTCTTTTTTCTTTCATGTTTTCTTAAATAATATCTCTTCACTTTTAAAATAGATAGTGAAAAACTTTTCATTAGGTGAAAAAAATCCTGATTATTTTGGCCTAGGATTGTGGGATCTGTGTTGACCACTACACAATTTGACCTCATGCCTCTTCCTTTTTTTTTTTTTTTTTTCCTGTAAGGAATTTTCTGCATACATTTATAAGTCTCTCTTCTGGGAGAGAGAATAATGAACAAGACAGAGTTGAAGTACACAGTGCTTTCTGGGATATTTTCTGAGATGCTAACTCAGAAGGTCTTGATTCAAGAGGTTAATTTGACCAGTTATGAATTAAGAGATTAATTTAACCAGTTATGAATTGAAAAATAAATATCTAGAAAAGGTAAGGTCTTTTCTGTATCTTCTGGGTTTCTGGCATCCAGGAAACCTCCCTTTTCTGCCTGATTCCCAAAGCTTAGCTCTATCCTATCCTGACTCTAGGGACTGAATTTTTATGAGAGAGACTAACAATCAGGTGAGTTTATTACATGCCAGTGATGGAGTGAAATTCAATTAATTTGTTTGCTCTGCTTCCCAGAATGAGAAATAGACATGGCATAAATGTGAATTACACCACAACTCTGGTTCCCTATCAGCAGATAAATGCAATCTGATGATGTTTCCAAGTCACATCATCCTTCCTTGCACACCCTTGGGTTCTGTGATGCTGCAGAAGATGGTAGGACACTCCAAGGCCACACCTTCCCTGGCAGAATGTTGTTGGGTTTGCACAGCTTGGATGGAGAGACTATCTCTCTATCCTGAGCAAACCTGCAGGAGGGCCCATGAATGGAAAATCAGGAGGCTGCTGTGTCCTTGGTTGAGGATTCTGGTAATTCTTTAGCAGGATGAGACCCTGCCTGGCAGGACATCACTAGCGTACTACTAATGTGAGGGGCAGTGCAGTGGAAAGTTCAAAAAGAAAATTCCAGGTGGAGTCAGGTGGGAAAGGTCATCACTGAAATGGTTTTACTCCAGCTGTCAAATTCTCCTCAACAAAGAGTATCTAATAGCTTTTTCCTAGAGGAGTGGAAATCTCTGTCCTTATGTTCATCCTAAAGAAGACAACTTGATACCTTTGAGAATTGGCAGGCTGTGACTTGAAAGTATTTGGTACAATTGAAGCACTAAGTCCATCTGCAGTCCATTAAGTACCACAAATGCTGGAAGTCAGTCCAAGGTAAATGTTATTTTTCTCTTTTGTTCAGGTTCTTTTTTAAGAGAGAAAGTGATGCTTGCACCAGGAATTTCCTCCAGTTCTCTAGCTTTCCATTACATTTTCTGTTTTGTTTGCTGTTTGTTCCCTCTTTTTCTCTGTCCCACATACCACAGACCTTTTTATGCTCATTGGTGTTCACTTATCCTTCTCTCTGACCCCTAGGCATAACTTTCTCCTCAGAGCTGGGCATACCCACTGTGATCCACCTCTGACCTCACTTTTTGGATTGTCTACACCAGTTGGCATCTCCCATCTATATTAAACATCTATATTAAACACACTAATGATTTCCCACTGGCTCATCCATTGAAGGGGTGTTTACCTGTGCATCAGGGGCTTGCTCCTCCACTTTTTCTCCTGAAATAACATTACAGGCTCTGGTGGTTTTGGAGCAGAGTGTGAGATTTGGTGGTTGGGGAAGAGGGCAGGGAAAGTGAGAATTTCCCATAATTTTCAAATTGAAAAAGAAGCAACACATGAAGCCAGAAAGAGATAGATGCAAAAACTATCAGGACATAAACTTCATCCAACTTGGGTGGTAAAGCTCCAGCTGCAGAATGCTGTGAAAGCCATGTGCTTGAATGATTTTCAAGGAAAAAAGGGATGGATGGAGGCAAAATCCTTTTAGATTAAGTAAATATGCAGAAGCCATTTATGGGCCAGGAGCCAGGCTTAAGGGGGTGTGAGACAGAGTGAAACTACAGATTTTGGAATATTATGAAACTTTGTATGTTGTCTGCTGGTACAGGGGTCACATCCCAGGAGAGGGAAAATGTTTGCAGGAAAATGGGTTGCTCCTGGAAGATATTCCAGCACTGGCTTCAGACAAGTCTTTTGTGGCTGTTAGGCCATAGCAAAAATTTAACAGTGTAATAGAAGCATAGGGGAGAGGAGTGAAATGCTGTGATTTCAACTGTCCAGTAAATTAACTTAGCAGAGACACTATAATTCCAGGAAAGCTGTCATCAAGCAATAAAACTGTAGCAGAATTGCCCTTATTGGGGCAATAGAGCTACATGGACTCCATGAATCAGAAGGCTAAAGATGATGACTTACTAAGATCTATATGCGAGAGCAGAGAGAAGCAGCAAACAAGCAAGCAAGCCAGACAGCAAAGCCCGTCTGTCCAAAACATCCAGAGCATATTGATGAGACAAACCCATGCAACCTACTATGCATAGATTGGCTAACCTTTGTAAACATCCATGGATATTATGAAAAATCTTCCTGGTGTTCTCAAAGCAATCTCAGGGCCAAACCTTGGCCCAGGCTGTTGCAGCTAGAAAAAGCAAATAGGGATTTTGTTTAAAAATTAGGTTCTCTGTTATCTGAGAGAGGAAATGCAATCAGTCTGGAAGAGAACGACAGATCTTTTTTGTATCTGATCTTTAAAAATCCTGGAGTACATTGGCTAAGGAAGATTTTAAGGAAGATTTTAAAAATTGTGTGCAAGCAGGACTGCTGGTAGAGAGTTAAGAAATTTCATCTGGAGCTGGGAGAACTTCTAGAGCAGATTAAAGATAAAGGGATAAAAAAAAGCAAGCAAGCAAGCAAGCAAAAAAATCCATCAACTAAATCACCAGAAAAAAACCCCACTTTTCTGACACTAGAAGAGATTTTAACAGCATCATAACAGAAAATAAAGCACCCACACACACTTCCTGTGCTTTAATGAAATTACAAGAAATTGTAAACATGGTATAGAGTAAATAGATAGGAGTGGGGACTGCCTAAACTGCTGGAGCTAGAAAGTTATATTTTATTGCTCATTAACAGAGTATAAACTATCAGTAGTGACAATATAAAGAGCAGCATGAATAATGAAATTTGCTTGAATTAATTTCAAGGAATCTTGATTGAAATTAAACCCCAAAGTACTGTGTGCAAGCTGTTGTGCTTGCCTGGGAAGCAGAATAATTTTGTCAGTGTTTTAAAAGTGATGAGTGAGTGTGACAGGATGCCTCAGACCAAAGGCCTGCTGCAGGTTGTAATCCAGCAGTGTATTTTAGACTGAATCTTGGGTATTACTTAAAGAGAGAAAACTGATACGTATTTGTTGATACCAAGGTACATATCTTGAAGTCTTTGTTTCACAAGGTACACAGCCAAGTGCTCATCTGTTCTCCAGAAGACTGCAAGCACTAGCTTCCTGCCCAAAGTTCTTGGTTTGGGCCAGAAAGCAGTACCTACTTACAAAAAAAAAAAAAAAAAAGCTCCGTCTGCCCACAATATAGACAGATTTTGCTTTAAAAAGAAAAAAAACAAACCTGTTATTGATGAAACAGAGGAACAATGTCTGCTGGCTGGATGATGATGCTGAACTCTTCTTGCAAAGCAATCATCCTTAAAGGAAATCCATTGAACGAGATTGCATGGGAACAAAAGGCAATTCAACTCTGGTGCAAAATCATGACTTGGCATGTTAAAAGCATGCTGAGCCTACACAGGTAGCCAAGGCAGTGATAATGATGTGAGGCACCTGAAATGAGGCAGCCACAGAGAGCAGAGTGTGAATTGTGGATGAGGTCTGGTGGTGGTGGCATTTGTGAATATGGCCTTGGATATGAGCAGAGAAGATCACAGCAGCCCCTCCAGCATGGAAAGGGAAAAGGGAAAGCTGGGAACTCTGCAAATGCTGTGCTGGTTTTTGTCATTTGAACAGGAAATTAGAGTAGGTAACTTGTTGGGAAAAGGAGTTTGGCATTCTGTTTTCTCAGTAAAATAAAAGCTTATGGCTTTCCATCCACAAAGCACTGTAACAAGGGATTCATGGTCTTTAATCATGGTATTCACTGGCCAGCAGGGGCAGTTATAGGGAATGAAGGATGTGCTTGATCCTAGAGCTGTCACTGAAAAGCAAACCCCCTGGCAAAGGATGGAGGAGAGTCCAGGTTCCACTAAATAAAAGTGGTGATGTCTTGGATGTTCCCATATCAATGCACCCTTATAAAGATCTGGGTCATTACCTATGATATTACTGAGGAAAGCTGAACACCACTATAGTGTTCTCTTATCAGGATGAAATTATCAACTCATTTAACAGTGGGATGTGTACTTTTCATTACACTGTTGTGGCAAAAGTGGAAGTGTTCATTAACTTTCCTGGGAATCAGATGCTTCTTCTGGATAAATATGCCTGTCACAGCTTTACTAGATCACTATGTTATAAGGGGATGAGCTGTCCTGGAAAATTTGCAACAGATTAAGAGATAAAATCTTAAAAAGTGAAAGAATTGTAGAAAGCAAGGCACTGTGACTGAAGGTGCACTAACAGAACGGGATCTGTGAGCAAAAGGGATGTTCTGCATGTCTTGGAGCCATGATCAACCATTTGTCAAACAAAGGAAGTCACCTGGCAGGCACACAGAAGATGGAAATGCAGAACAGATCTCTCATCTGTGGATAGTTTTTTAGCAAAACAGACCAAAATGGTTTTTAGCAGTCAATGCAGGCCAAAATGTTGTCATCTTAATATTAAAACCTTCACAGAGAGAGGAACAGAAATTACCTGCAGTTTACAAACACAGCACAAGTGGTTGACAGAAGTGAAGTCTCCACATAGCAGATTGTCTAGGGAAGGAGCAGCAGTCTGTCTCCAGACACAGAACTGGAGCAGCAGCTGTGCCTGGATTCAGAGTAGTCCAGAGGGGTTGGGTTTCCACTCTCAGTTGAGAGGGAGCTACTGGCATCACGGAGCCATGGCTGAAGGCAGTTGCAGGATTCCAGCAGTGAGTCATGAGATTTTTACGGCTGGGTTACTTTGTTAGGTCTGGGAGGGTGCTGTGGAGAAACCTGGAGGTAGCTGGAGGCAGCTGGAGATATGAGCAGAGAGAGAGTACGAAATGCAGTTCTGTGAGAGAACTATTCGTCTTTCTGCAAAGAAACCATAGCTCTGCCTGCTAGAATTTCTTACCTCTGAGGCTTCCCTGAAATAACAGGGTCGTTCTCTGGGGGAATGACTGTCAATAGCAAATGGATATACTGGATTTAAGAAAATAAAATCAAAAGGTGGGGTCAGGACTCTGCCCGGTTTTAAGTGTTGGTTGGATTTTTTTTTTTTTTTTTGTGATGCTATTAGATGTCTTTGGCAAGCTCATAACCTCCAGGTAGAGTTACAAATCAGAATGAATTAGTTTCCTCCTTCCCTTCCCATTTATCATGTAAGTAAATCTTTTGTTAAGAGACAAGGCTTATTTCTGCACCCAGTGAAAAATATGAAAATTGTAGCAGCTGATAAGTTGTGAAGAGTCCAATCCCTGTAAGCATTCCTGGCACTGCCCAGAAAACTGGAGTTTTTAGCTTTGAAGGGACTATAATTGGCAGAATGTCATGGTTCATTTTGTTTAGTGGAATCCTTTGGGCTTTGTAGGTATTGCAGTATATGACTGGTGCCTTCAAGTCTGCAGAGGTTGATGTCATTGTGCACTGCAACTAACTGATGTTTTTAGAAGAAACTTCCATTTAAAGAAAATGGAAGTGGAGGTGGAAAAAGTTCAAGTGTGAGTTACTTGGAATACGTATCATAAAACAGCAGAATTAGCTGAACTTGATCAAGATTCCTTTTTAAAATCACTGTATAGGTCCTGTTTGCTTTAAAAATTGGCAGCAAAGATTTTGTGAGAGTAGTTATTGACCTCAAATCTTTGGACATGTGGACATAAAACATAAAGTTTGTTTCTTGACAAGAGTTGTCCATATACAAGAAAGATTTTAGGATTAAATATTATTTTTAAGTGCTACACAAAATTTAAAACAATGCAGGTTTTTTCAATGCAGGTTAAGATGCCAACTCAAATGCAATTATCATAATTTAATAAAAATACTGATTGAGGCTTGGTCTCAAAATACCCAGAAATGTGTCAGTTAAGAGCTGTATGAAGAGATGGGAGGTGAAATCTTGAAGGTGCTGCAACACCCTGCATGGATCTGTAGGGAAACAGGACTGCTTCATCTCTAGCTCTGATGAGTTTTTACAGAGCAACTCTGCCAGTGTTTGGCTTGTCTGAGCTGGCTCCTGGCTTCTGCAGGGAACGTCTGTGCTCAGAGACAGGCCACAGCAGTTTCACACTGTGCATCCTGGCAGGCATGGACAGGTGGGTGTGGGTCAGTAACTGTGTGCACTCACACTCCCTGTTTTTGCAGGAGAAAGCACCCCTTGAGCTGGGGCAGAAAGCACAAACTCCATGAACAGGGTGGCAGCTTGCTCATGTTGTTCTCAGGTGAAACAATGATTTTGACAGAGGTGTTCTTTTTCTTTACGACAATGGCTCTACACAGAGAATCTCTGCTGCTGCCTGAATCCCACTGGAGGATGCAGAGGAACCCATTCATCTTGTTTCTATGGAAACTCATGCAGGGGGTGGGGGCTGTGGGATGACAAGGGAGGAACAGGGAGAAGCAAAATAAAAACTAGAACAAGTCACTAACAAAGTAATTCTGTACCATTTGTTGACATTTGTCATTGAAGATTTTTGTTTCACTGAGATGACTGCAAGGCAGTGTCCCTAAATCCAGAGGCAAAGAAGACTTTAATAATGCAATACTGGACTCACAGAGACAGCTTAGTGGTAATTGTCCTCTCTCCAGTGACTTCTGGAGCACCAGATTGGAGCCTATAATTTCTGACATGCCCATAAGAATGAATGTTATTAAATTTCTGGGATGGAGTCTGCTACCAAGTGCAACTTCACTTTTCCTTGGCTTTGCTGGGAGATCTATGTAGCTGAGCACTTCTGAGAAATGATGCAAGGATCTGGAACTGTAAATATGCATTTTTGAACTTCTGTATCTTGCGTAGAAATCCTGGTTTGCAGAGCAGCTTTATCATCAGGTCTGAAGATGGACCAACCTCTATTTCAGGAATTAGCTAAGGCTTTGGCCAGCTAGAACTTGGATCATTAAGAATGCTGTACGATGCAGGAAAGCTTTTGAGATATCCAAAAGGCACCCATAGATTAGATACCAATTGGTTCATCTAATCCTTCTGGGAACCCCAAAAGCCTAAGGATGCAGATCTACCTGCACCTTTGGCCATTTACAAAATCTTTTCAGCTTTGTTCATGGATCAGTTTAAAGATGAGACTTGGACACTAATATCCCATTTTAAAAATCTTCCAGGCTCTCCTAGGCAAACCAGGCAGGAGAAGAGCAAAAAAATCCACACATTTTTTTCCATCTCCCAGTTAAATGCACACGGCAGCACATTGTGCTTTGCCTGTGGGTTCATGTGATGAAATAAAGCAATCAAAAGTAAGGTATAATAATGATAGCTGTTTCCAGAACTGTCAGAGCTCTGCAGTGTCCAGGCCAAACATTCCCAAAAACCTTTATTCAGCTATTTTTTTCCCATACGCTGCACAGATTTATTACCTTTGTTGACTTTCCAAATGTTTAGACTTGGAACATTCATTTGTCAAGGCTGCTTGCTGCATCTGCAATCAATCTCAGTGGTTTCAGCGCCATGGACAGCCATATGAGAGCCTTGTTTTAAAGAGCACCGAAACCTTGCATTAGTCATTGTTGTGAAGTAAGGGAAGCTGGAATAATCTACCCCAAATGCTTGTTCAGAATTGTGTCAGAGAACTTGATTTGTGTAAATTGTTGTCACAGCAGCACAGGCTTTCTGGACAAGTTTCTCTGCACCTTGATTCAGATACGGTGAATTGCTGACACAAAAGGCAGGTGCAACTTTGCTTCCCACAGTGCCTTCAATGAGACTTGAAACTCTTCAGAGTAGGGAAACTGAGGCCCAATTTGCTGAATATTTCCCTAGATCATGTACCAATCCCATCAGCACTTATCCTACAGGATCGTTCCCAGCCTCTTGGCAAATTTCCCCAAGTCTTAAGACCCAAACTGCAAGGCAATTGACTCTTAGCTGAGGGAAGGCAGGCCCTGTTTTCCCTGTGAATGCCTCTGGAAATAAGCCCATTTACTTGTGTATTCAGCTGTATTGAGGGGCTCTGACCTGGATGGATGGGCCAGCAGTCACTGTCTTTCCAAAGAGTTCATAAACTGCAAACTCATCTGCAGAAAAATCCATTCTGCTTTCCTGGTGAGCTTGAATGAAGTCTGCTTGTTTTTGTTTTGAAATACCTCTGGGCTATTTTTTGCAATTGCATGTATTTATACGTCTACCCCAAGTGCCAGAGAAGCTCACAACTTCCTACAGATCTCCTTTCAGAAATCCTTTAAAGGAGTAGCATAAGAAACTTTGACTTACGGATGACCCAGATTTAGGCTATCAAATTCCAATCAGTAGCATTCAAGTAGTTTCAAAGGTGTTTTCTTTCCTCCTGGCTGTTTCCAGGACACCACAAGGTAATGAAAAGCACAAGGCTGGATTTTAGATTTCGTGATCCCTTCAGCCCTGAATTGTGGCCCATCTGATCCTCAGGGTTTATACCCTTCATGTCCAGGCTGCCAGGTGACCTCTCTGCCTGCTTTTGCATGAGTGGCAGGGCAAGGAATTGGACTGATATCCAGGTGGAAGAGGGTCAGCTGCCATCCATTTCCACAGTAAGATGAAATCCAGGGATTGACAGACCCTCTGCATCTTCAGGCTGCCACCCCTCTCCCTGCTAGAACAGGAAATTCTCACCTCCTGCTTCACCCAGCCAGAGGTATGGCACACCCTGGGTTTGCTGATGTTTGGAGTTGTAGATTCAAGTTACTTCTTATTCCATAAACCCACTCAGTTGTGATGAAGAAATGTCTCCAATCTGACCATGCCCTGTTCCATGGGTCATATCTATTTATGTACTTTGCATTAACACTCCCACCCAGTAGAGCTGGGCCACTCTGAGGACAAGTTTCCATGGATAAAACACCTGCACTAGTTTGAGACTAGCATGGCTTTGCCCATCCCCCTATCCATCCACCTGCTCACTTATCCCCTCTTTCTGTTAGAATATATTTTTTCATATATGAGGATCTTCAGCCCCAGCCATCCCAGCAGGTGACTGAAAATTAGATAGAACTGTTTAAAAAAAATTGCATTACCAATTTTCTTCCCCATTACCTCACTTTCCAAGGAATTTGTCACTCTGGCTGCTGTTCAGCTAGCCCTTCTTGGATATTTTTGGTGTGAGATGTTGTTCCAAGCCCTTTGTGAATGTCCAGCATTCTCGTGCTTCTTCCTTCTCTAGGGAAGAACAGAGAACCACACTAACAGCAAGAAAAGGTGGGTGCCAAAAGGGTAAAAATAGCCTTGGAAGAGCTCTTCCTCCCCACTCCACACCACCCAAGCTTCAGTTCATTTTTTACCTTTATCTTTGTTCCCTTCCATATCTGGGTGAAAGAAAACCTGCATTATCTAATGCCAAGCTTCTCTGGGGAGAAGAAAGTACTTTCTTTCTTTGGAAAAAGAAAGTTCCTTCTTTGGTTCTGTTGCACACAGAGCCATGGAAGGAACTAACTTTACCAACCAACTACCTAATCCTGAGCACTGTGGAAAAAAATGTCCAGAATTGTTCACTTAAGCCCCTAGGCTGAGATGTGTCTTTGATATCACTGGACTTTGCAACAGAGATTTTTGCTTTTCTCTCAGAAAAAAACACCTGCAGCCTGTATTTCTTCTTCCCTGCATTCTCCACCTGCAACTGGATCATGACCCAGGTGTTCCTGGTGTATGGCCCAGAGATGCTTCTCCTGACTGTGGGACTGATTTCTGCAGACCCCTCCTCAGTGCCAAGAGAGTTCAGAGCTGGTTCTTTTCTGGAGCTCTGTGAGATTATTTTATAAAAGCTCAAGCCAGGTTTCAGCTTTTTTTGCTCACTGGGCAATCTGAGACAAAGCAGAAGAGCCCCAAATTTATAAAAACTAGAAATGTCATCCTTACTCCTCTCCCTTTCCCTTCAAAAAAGCCTTTAAAATTGGCCATTAGGAGATACTATTAATGCCAAGAATGTAATTAGGAGACAAGCCCATGTTAACTGCTTTTATGGCTAGGGAGAAAGTGCTGACTTTCAGGAAAGAAAATTTAGATAACAATTCTTTGGAAAGGTTAGAAATCCACAGTTCCCAGCCTTACAGCATCAACTAGTTGGTGAAAGTTGAGAAATAATTTTATTTTGGACAGATTGCTGATTCCTAGGGGGGTTTTATGCTTTCCCAGTAGCAAAACAGTTATGAGCAGTTATTCAATCCTGTCTAGCAATTCTGCTTTCATTAGCATTTCATGCTTTGTGCTGATTTCTAGCTGCAACACCTGTGTCCTGGGGACTCATGCTGCTTAATCACCTGGCATTATGCTAAAGGCCCTATTTGATCCAACAGGTACCTTACACAAAACCAAAAATCACTTCTGTTTCCAGGACCTTTCCTTATACTTTCAGTGGTGCTGATGACTTCAGCAGTTCCAGTCTCTCTGTCCCTCTTTGGTGACAAACTCTGAGAGGAGCAGTGGCTCCTCATGGCCAGGATAAATTTGTTTTTCTTCAGCTGCCATTCACAGAGTGCTCTCCCTGGCAGGCAGCTTGGAGAAAAGTTATTTGGCTTGAACTAATGAATCTTTGCTTTCGATCCCATGGGATATGTTTTCATGGATGCTTTGTTTTGCAGTGTAATTAATGTTATCAATGTTAATGGATTCTTCAAATCCCTGCATATCCTGCTGCCACTGTTCCCCCCAGCATGTCTTACAGAGAATATGTACACGAGGGAAGCAATAATCAGAGAGAGCCAAAGCAGAAGCCAGAAGGTGTGGGTTTAAAGACATTGTACCTGAGGGATACACCTGCAGAGGGAAATCCCTGCTTAGATGGGGGCCTCACCTGGGGAAGCCTTACTGAAAGACCCAAGGGTTTAATGTGGTTGCATCCATCAGGAAAAGCTTTTTTCTAGAAGGTGTGAATATGGAGACAAGGAGATGGACAGCTCTTGACAGAGCTCTGTACCCTGCATCCCTCTGCATAATTTTCACTGTGAATCTTCCCTCACCTCGATGCCCATGCAGTTAGACAGACCTGGCACTATGGCAGCCCTTTCCTCACCTCCTGGGTCCAGCACTAAGCTCTCCCTACATTTCCAGAACCTTCTGAGAGGTGCCACTCTGCATTCTGTAGATATACCCTCACCAGACTGGCTATTCTCATTGAGTTCTCCAAGAGCTAACAGAGCTGGAGCAGCAGGAGCACCCAGAATCATAATGCACAGGACAGGCTTGGCATACTCTATGGCCTCTTCCTGCTTTGTTTGCCCCTCTGCCCGAGTCTCTTTGGCATTTCTGGAAAATGGCTCCAGAGATGCTCTGATGGAGTCAGAGCCCTTCGTGTCACACCACTAAATGTGCATCCAACACATCCTTGCAGTACAGCCCTCCCTTCCCCTGCTGGCACTGCCAGCCCATGCAGGATGGCACACGTAGATATGTTTGGGGAGGATTTGGGATCTGAGGCTGAGTGCTTCCACCAGCAGCTCCAGCAGGCCTGCAGAGACAGAGCAGGGCAGCATCAGTAGATGGCCTGAAGCCCCTCTCTCCTCAGCTGGACACAACACAGAGCTCATCCTGCCTGAGTGTGACAGGAGACATTTGTTCCCTTGTCCAGAGCTGATTTTTAGGATTCCTGCACCTCTGTGTCTCACTCTTGCTGTCCAACTCCAATGCATACCTGCAGGAAACATCAGAGGAAAGGCGACAAAAATTCCCTAATTTGCGTACGGAACTATTTATTATAATTAATTGAAGAAAGAAGCTGTCCTGTATGAACAAGAGACATTCAGTTTAGTGGCTGAAACAAAATATGCACAAAATAATTAAGCTCATCTTGAATTTATTTTGCTTGATCTCAGATGGAAGGGCTTACTTAAAGCTTTTCAACCCAGCTCATTTCTCCTCTGTTCTTTTTTCTTCCTTCCTCAAAGACAGTTCTAAACTACAAACACAATTCAGAAATTATCAGCATTTGATGCAGCTGAAATGATACTGTAAAATTGAAGTGTTTTCGTGACTTAAAATGTTTTCCCACATTTTATGCTGAAGTAAATTCATAAGCAGAATTTTTTGTTTCCTCAAAGCTCCTTTTTTTCTTTTTCTTTTGTTCAAACTTTTTTCTTCTTTTTTTTTTTAAACAAAACAAAAGCTCCTCTGCCAGCTCACTTAGTTCTGGTTCAGTGGGTGTGCTGTTTATTGTGAGTGTAGGGAATGTCACAACAAATTTGTTCATTTCAGAGTTCTTAAAACAAACATACAGAGGAGGCTGAAAACCCTAAGTGGGCATCTCCATTAAAAAGCCCACCCAGTTAAATATTGAGGAAAATTAGCTTGCTTAGCAAAAGGACATGTCTCATAAAGCCAGTACTGGCTTTCCCAGGGGGAAACACATTGGTACATGAATAGGAACCCATGTAGGAAAACATATTTATTTGTGTAAAAGCAGGAGAAAATTGTTTCTCAATTAAAACCTTCCAGTTTACATATTCAAATATTGACTAACCTAAACTTTTACCTCCAGGAAAGCCTTACCAGAGCATCAGATTAGAAGCAGCATTACCAAGTCAGGCCCACTCTGCATTAACTCTGCAGGAAAGGTTTGTATAAGACAAACCCTACGTGCTCCAGAGAGAAAAACCCAGAAGTGCTCTCTAGGGAGGAACACGCAATAGCTGGAAACCCTGGAGCTTGCAAAGCAATTTTCATCATAGCCTAGAGCAAATCAGAGATTGACTCACCTCCAAGGCTGCCCCTACCAAGCTGCAAGTTTCAGGGATAAGTTTTGATATAAACTCAATCCCTACTTTCCCTTGTTTTTTAAGGGGTCAGGAGAAAATTTTCTGCTCCTGGAAGGACGCGATTCACATGGCTCCCCTCCTCACCCCACACCTTGCATCTGGGTGACTGCCAAAATATTTCCTGCTCTATCTGTTACTGTTCCAACTGACCAAGAAGCAAAAGAAATGGTCCCCGCTCTGGTCAGAAGGGAGGCAAATCCAGTCCCAATGGGCTGACCAAAAGTACAGATAGTTCAAGGTTGCATTTTCAGCACATGCTACTGGGTTTAGGGCTGGTAAAAGAGTTTTGTCTTCTGAGAACCTCCTCAAGCTCAGAAATTCTTTTTTTTTTCTTTTTTTTTTCTTTTTTTTTTTTCTTTTTTTTGTGCACAGAAGAGTACAAAAATAGCTTCATTGTTTGGGACTCTGTACCCCTCCCTCAGAAGGAGCGGAGCAGGTGCTTTCATGAGAAATAAGTGTCTCACTGCCATCAGCACAGGCATTTTACAAGAGGAGTTTGCATAATAAAGTTAATTTGCTGGTCTTAAAATGCGGGCAACTTATCACAGCTAGCTGTGCAGTAAGCACTGAACAGGGAAGATAAAGTTCTTCATTTTTACAGAGTTAAATCTTACTAATTAAGACCACATTGCTGCTTGCTAGAAAGAATTTGCATTGAAATCTAATATTTCCCACATGTACGTACCAGAAATGGATGTCTCAGCCTGTCTGAAGCACAGGCATTAGCTTCCTCTTCTTCCCCAGAGCACTGGTTTTGAGGAAAGGGCTGTGCCTCTGCAAACCTCCTTTTTGGAGGAATACCCCTCCAGTGGTGTTATTTGTAGGCATTCAGACTTGTGTCCCCCTCCCCATCTGAGAGTAAAGGTTTCATGGGAGTGCAGGAAAGGGAAAATAGGGGTCTTTTTCCAAGACTTTTAACTAATTGCCTACATGGGATGAAATCTTCTTGTCCAACAATTCCACAAGGACAAGATGCTTTTCAGTGCAGAGACTTTAAAAGGCCAAGGGTGGGGTTGCAAACTTCCTTCTGTACCCACTGTGTGACACCTCCCCAGTTGGTATTTCAGAAATGTTTGCATCTGATGCTTTGGTTGTGAGGGACCTTTCTTACAGTGTTGAGCTGGTGATTCAGTCACCAGGGCATGGTGACAAAGGGAAGAGAAGGACCAAAGGGGAAATGCTCTCCTCTAAATGACTCACTGAGCTGCAGACCCTGGTACTGCCTGCCAACCAGGACAGGGAGCAAGATGAGCCTTGTATCTCCCACGTGCCACCTCCCAGCTGGGCAAGATACAGATATAAAGAAAGGCAGGGTCCAGGGAGCTGTGAGGGAGGGAGGTGACCCCACCAGATTAAAGGAGCTGAGGAATGAAACATGGCCCTGGGAGCAGTACTCACCTTAGCAGTGAGCTCAGGAGGGAATCAGGCTGAAGGAGGCAAAGGAAGGCTTGAACAGCAGAAGAGTGACAGGCTAAAAATCTTTTCTAAATTAGCACCAATATGCAAATTGATTGAAGACTTTTGAATGTCAAAGTATGTGTTGGTGTTTGCAGCTGAAGGGACATTGAAGAAGGATCTTCCATCACACCGCAAGCTCTATTGTTTCCAAGCTCTCTTTAATTCATAAATGGAACAAACAGTCAAAAAGGTTGAGATTTTATTGCAAAATCCCTCTTTTACAAACTCTCAGTACATCCCAGTGCAACTCTCAGTACATCCCAGTGCTGGACAAATACATTTCACAAACTTGGTGATAATATTGATGGTTGTTTGCACCATTAATGCCAAAGCAACCCTCAGTGAAGTAGGCAGTATACATTTAGCTTCAAAAATGTTGAAGCTAAAACACTAATGCTGCAAATTGCAAGGTCCATTTAAATGAAAATGAATGTTAATATGTTTGTGTAAAGCCAAAATGGAATTTAACAGAGAAAGCTGTGAAGCAGGATATTTTGTCACTGGAACAAATCATCAGGAGGACTGAAACGCACTGGCTTGACATTATCAGAACAACCTGGGCAAGGTGAAAAGATTTGTCTTGACATTTATTCGTGGATGGATAATTTTGCTGAATAGATTTTCTAAGGGGCAGTCATTTTTGACTGTTTTGTGAGAGTTCTACCTAATGAGCCAGCAGGAAAGACCAGTGAAGGGCACTAGAGCAAGCCCTGAGCTACTGAACCTTCCCTACTCTGCTGTCACTGGCAGCAGCACTGGTATTATTGCTAATTCTTTCCATTCAATTATGAGCCTTTGTGGTTTTCGGCTTGGGGTTTGTTGTTGTTGTTGCGGGTTTTTTTTCCCTTAATTTATCTGGTTTAGGAGTTTTCATGGACCAGGAAAGATCCAAGATCCTTCCAAAATGCTGCTGCAGACAAAGAAATCCATTAAAAACATAAAAGTGGCTATATAAAACAGATAAGTGGCTCCTTCCTCAGAACATTCCAGCTTTTTCTATGGAAGGTGCATTTCCCAGCAACAGTATGTGTGGTTTTCCAACCTCTGGGATATTCTGTAATTATTAATAACTTTGATAATTACAGTCGTGGGCTGGACTCCTGCAGAGACAGGTGGTTAGTGGCCCTGTAGCCACAGGTCAGGGAAAGCAGCCCCTTCCATGTTGTAGTTCTGCACAAATTGGTTACTAGAGCTGCTGCACCCAGAGAAGTGACAGGTAGGTGTCTGCAAGCAGGCTAGTGCTGGATAAATGTGCTTTTCCTTTTCCTGGGAGAGCAGGGCTCAGTGGTGACCTGTGTGAGGCAGGTCACATCCTAAGCTACAGGTGAATGTCAGGTGCCACCATGTCACTGCCCTCCGAGGTAGCTGGCAAAGGGGGATAAAAGGGCAACCAGCAAGCAGGGAGAGGTGGGGAATAAACAGGAGTAAAGGATCCTAGAGAAGGGCAGAGGGGAAAAAAAAAACAGGAGGTGAGCCTGAACAAATTATGAAATCCATATCCTCCAAGCAGGCAATTAGCCACAAACCTTCAGGCTGATGACCCTTGCTCAGTGCAGCCATGGTGAGGAGTCAACCACGGTGTTATAATTGGTCTAGGATGTGCAGGTGATGAACTGATCCTCTTGCAGAGGGAGGTGCACCATAATTCCTGTATCTCAGGGCCTTGCACCTACTTAGAGCTGTGGATAAATCACCCTGCAGAAGGTCAGGACCACATCATGACTGCAATGGTGAAGAACAGAAAGGAGTTTTGCATCAGTCACCTTCAGAATCCAACACTTTTGGACTTTTGTCCTGAACTTTGGACTAGGCATGAGCAATAAGTAAAGCCAGAAGGTAAATGTAAACCTTCTGTTGTTTAGAGATTAGGTAATTAATAAAGTGAGATTGCAGCTGCACTCTTTCAGCAGAACTGAAGGTAAACAAATCTGTGCTGGACTCCTCCTCCAAAACAAGTCTGCAGAGTATCTCTCAGGGGCCACTACAGCTTGGCAGCAGGAAAACAGGTGGGACCCCTGAAACAGGATCTCAAAAAAATTTCCTCTCAGCCCCTCCAGAGACCTCTGCTTCCTGCTGCCTCTTCTCCATGTTTACCAGAAGATTTTCCCAGGTGTTGTTCCACCTGCTCAGCTCCTTTTTAAGTCTGGCCCCTGCAGGAAAACCCTCTTTCAGAAAGTCTACTATGAAAAGAGTGGAATGAAAGCATGTTGACTCCCTTGGGAAGGTCCTTACTGTTTCCAGCAAGCTTTGGCTCACGCCGATTCATTTCTCTTCCCTGTTCTCAGAAAATAGGAGAAGTTCAAAAGATCAGGGTGAAACAGGGTTATGCACTTCACCAGTGATGTAGCACAAAGAAAATACACGCTGTCCAAAGAATAAATGAAGTCACACTCCCAGTTCTTAACTTACTTTAATTGAGTATATAAAAGAAGACTAAATTTCATTATCAGACTCAGCAGGAAAAGCTAAGCTGCAGGGAGGCAGTTCTTTATTAATTCACAGGGCTGTACATCACACATTATGTCTGGCAGAAAATAAAGTGTTTTAACTTGGAGGGAAATATTAATTTTAGCTGGAAAGAAACAGTGAGCTAGTATAAGCACACCAACCTTTCTTCAGCAATATGAATTACAATCTTTAGGTAAATGCTGATGTTTTCAGTGCCACAACTGCCAGTGGCACGGAGCTCCACAGAGCAGCCACATGCTCTGAGAGAAGGCAGCAGAAGCAGGGCTTCTTGGTGTGCCTTCCTCTTTTGTCTCCCCATCCAAAAAGCATCTTTTGAAGTGGAAGAAGCTTTCAGGTAGTTGGACTTCAGCTGAAAGCCAGAAACTCCCTTCCACTGTCCTGGTGCACCAGTGGTGCTGCTGCATTTCAAGGTAACCTTCCAACACCTGGGAATTATTTTCTTCTTTCCTCTTCTGGAGTTTTTTCTCCCTTTCTCATTTCTTTGTTTCCTCTTGAAGGAAAAGGAACTGGCAGGGTCTACCTAGACTGCCACCATGTGCTAGGTAAGTAACTGGTTAGAGGTGTCAGAGCTATAATGCAATTTGTATCCATTATACTTCTCCATAAAAAGAAGCTGTGGACAATTCATTAGATGCTCATCTCAAAGGGAAGGGTGTCAGACAAGAGTATCTGATATGCTTCTGAATACGTGGAATTGATGCAATGTTCCGTGATAAAAATACCTCTCACAGTTATGTATTTTGGAAAATTTGCCTTTGACTGTGGGGAATTGTCAGCTTGTCTTAATCATGGTGAATCTGAGCTTCACACAGATGAGTTAGCATGGATGCATTAGGAAATGACAATCAAAGCCCTGTTCTCACCAAAGCATGCGGTGAAAGTTGGAATAAATCTTCTAATTGAAAACTAATTGATGTTATACTGAGAAATGCCAAACAAGATGGTGCCAGTTCAGACCATTACCTTTCTCAAGCACCAAGGACAAATTAAAGTTCTCAACAGTGTTACACAGTGAGATGTATTTGCATCTGGCATTGAGAAAAGAATGACCACTCTGGGAGCTACACAGGCAGCTTCTCTTCAAAGCTGTTCTGCCACTTCTTGCAATAGTAAACACAGAGTTCCACAAAGACTGAGACTCTGAGGTGTCCTCATTACCCTCACACATTACAGCACCTCCCTGATTCAGGAGAGGGCTGGTGCACATCTTTACAGAGACTCCTAGAAGACCAGGCCCAACTGTTCACCTCCAAGTAATCTGGCACTCTGAAACACACTCTGACACCAGGGATGTGAACTGCAAAGAAACCAAAACTGTATTAGTGCAGATTAATAAAGGTAACCCACTCTTGTGGGATCTGCACCCCTCTTTGAGGTCAGCTGGTTAGGATAGTTTCTTGGAACTACAAGAAGTTTTTGTGAAAGTGAGAATTTTCTGCTGTATTTTCTGTTTTACCTCTCCTAGGCCAAACAAAGAGAGCAATTATCTCCTTACCTCTTCACCACCACCTTTCACCTACTGAAAATAATTGAAAGCCTCTGCTTAGTCTCTTATTTTCTCAGATAACTGGTTCTTTTCTCTCATACTGGGTGTTTCAGATGGCCCCTCTTGTCTTGTTCTTGCTCCTTTTTCTGCACCAGCATTTTGCTCCTGCATCATTCTTGGATCACAGCTTCACCATCAGGCACAACACTTGATCCGAGACCCTCCCATTCCTGAGGTGATCAGAACAAAAGCACTGTCTTTCAAGCTGCACTCGCATTTTCACTGTTCCAGAGCAGCTCTGCCTTTTCGCTAGAGCCTCCTGCATCCCCAAGAGTGTCTGTCCTTTACATCTTGCTTCTTCTCATAATCCATGCCCTCATCCCAGACTGCGGAATTCTCCTGTCCTGTGTGTCATACCAAGTGTATCTTTAGCCAATACCATCTGAGTGGCTGCAGACCATTTTCCTACTTCACCCAGGCAAGTCTGACCAAATCCTGTCACTCAGAGTTGCCCTAAATCTCTCAGACTTTGTCTGGGACATGTCAGATAAAAATTTTTGTATTTAATAAATCTATTGATTAGAATCAGGCATTGTTTGCACCTCCTGGTGACTGCACCCACACTGTGTATTAACTTGCTTTTCTGCGAGCAGCATCAGAAGACCTCACTCATGTTAGCTGATATACTCACTGATATCTGCCACTTTCCCCTTCCCTTTCAGGCAAGTCCCCCAGGAAAACAAATGCCATCACTGGCACTGCCATTGTTCTGGCATGACTTGATAAGTGCACGTTGACTGCTTTTAACCCTCCAATTAAGTCTTCATTAAGGACTTGTGAAAGAAAGGAGTGGATGTCAGTGTCATTCTGGGCATCACAACTCAAGTGATGAGTTTATGAGTGTCTACCTCCTTCCTTTCAAAAAAACCCCCACCATCCTGGTGCTTTGGACTTGCAGTCATGCCCCAGGAGATCTCAGAGATAAAAAGCTTAGAAAGGAACAATTGAACTTATTTTCTTTTACTGGCCCATCAACAGAAGACAAAGATGGGTCTTGGAGCAGATAAAGAACCCTGCCCCCCCATGGTTCAACAGGTTGTGATAGAATACACACCCTTGGCCACATCCTGCATTGCAACCCATGACAAATAATAAACATGGGAACCTTAGCTGATCTGAGGCAGAACTAAATGCAAGGCTGATTTCATCATTGTCTTTGCTGAGAGCAGTTAAGACTAGAAATGTTTGAACTTGTCACAAAGCAAGTGAATCAAGAGCCTTTCAGTAATTTGGGATAAAATCGGAATACATGATCAGCACAGAAAACCTCAGCTGTGTAATCTCCTTCCAAGGGCTGGGCTGAAGATGTTTATTGTAAAAAGTTCTTGTTAAATGGTAGCCTTTTGGTTAATGCTTAGGTTGTGTTAATCAACATATCTGACTGGCGTTTCCCATCTCAGCTCTTGTTGTGGTGGTCTCTGGATGATTAACCAGACCTTCAGGGAAATGTTTGCCTGCCCACACTCCATGGCTGTGTCAATTTTTATGACAAATTTTTCTCACCCTGTCAGTTTTTACATTGCCAAATCACTGAGGCCGTCCCTCCCAAGCCATAAAGAGCAGACTCAGTGTCAGTGTACACATCATACTTAGAAATGTGAGGAAAGTCCACCCTTCTGCCTGACTCCCCAGCAGAGGAAGCTTTGACAAAGCTTTTCAATGGATGTGAGTGTATCCGTCTCTCTCTCCCAACTCCTTGTGCTGTGACCCAGAGTTTCACATCCTTTTGACCCATTGCAAACACCATCTTCATCAATGCCATTTCACAGAGACACAGAGACACAGCTGGAGGATGGCATTGCAGTCTGGCTGCTGCTGGTGTGGAAGGGACCCTTTACCACACTGAAGCTCCTCTGCACAGCTTTCTAGGACAAGGTCCTGGTCACATCTCCTCAGACACACTGTTCAGGAAAGAGACAATTAAATCTGTGTTAGGTGAGCTGCTTTATGAAGCTGTGTGAACTGCTTCCTGCACATAACGTACCTCACACTGTAGAATTTCTCTGTGTGGAATGGTTTTTGCAAGGACTTTTCATTGAATCACAGAAGGGGCCTCCAAGGAATATTGACCCCCCCCAACTTCCAGCCCTGGACAGGACCATCCCCAAGAGTCACATCATGTGCCTGAGATTGTTGTCCAAATGCTTCTTGGACTGTCAGACTTGGTGCTGTGACCACTGCCCTGGGGAGCTGTTCAGTGCCTGGCCATGCTCTGGGTGAAAAACCTTTTTCTGATATCCATCCTAAACCACCCCTGACAGCCATCACAGGATGTATTTATTCATCTGGGGGATGGGCATTTTGCCCAGAAAGATCTTGTAAGACACAGTATGGAAAGCATTACTGAAATCCAAAAACATCACATCCATTGTCATCCTTTGTCTCAGTGTCTGTCTACCCAGCAGATTGGTCTACTAAAAAAACCCAGGAAACTATTTCTCAGCAGATTCAGTCTAACAGGCCCCCAGGACCTAAATACCCTGATCAATCACCTGGTCAGGCACTCTGGTTTTATGGCGAAAGCCCAGGGTGGCAGGATCTGTCATATTGACATGCTACAACTCTCTACATTCCTACTACATGGAGTTCTGAAAACTAGAAAGTATTCCAGATATTGAAATAAAATATTTACATTCCCCTTTCTTATTGGAGACTCTTTGCTGGACCAGTCTGTTGTCAGACTCTTTTATCTGCTTCAGTTCACTTTACTGCTAACTGTGACTTACATAGGATTTATGATTCAAGTCAAGAGCTTGATTGCATTTAGTTTGCTGCTGACAGAATCAATTCATTCCGGGTAGGAAGAGTGATGCATTGCTTGTCAGCCCCTCACTGGCCCACAGCTTATTGAGAAGCCTAGTGATTGTCTTTTTATGTTTTGGAGTCATGGATTTTTTTTTTCTTAAATAACTTCATAATTACTGAAATTCAATATTATTATCCTCAACTGAAGTTATGGAACAAGGAAAGACCTGAAAAAAGCTCTTGGTAAGTTTCTTTTGATACCAAATGGTCTCATCCTGGTGAAATAAATAAATACCTATTTCAATTCATTCCTTTCCATTAATTTCACTTGAACTTTTAGGATAATATCAAACATTAATTTTAATGTTATATTTCAGTTGTGTTATTAATATTTGCTGGTATAATGTTTTGTTATTATAGAATAACAATGTGCGTACCTTATGGAAATGGAACATCTAGATATTGTTGAAACAAAATTATTTTATGTTTTCAAGATCATTTAATTTGATTATTCTCATTAGTCATTTCTGGAGGAGCGAGAGGGAAGAACATTTTATGTTGAAATTTGATTTAAAACAAAATTACTTCTGAAATGTTTGGATTTTATCACTGGCTAAAAATGCTGGTATATGGCAGGTATTTCTGCAAAGAAACAAAGAAGCTGAAAAAATTAGGCACAAAATGAACAAGGAAAGGATGGTTGCTGCTGATCCTGTCTGGGGGCTGCAGAGGTTTCCTTGCAGGTCAATAGAGGAAGCAGAGTTGCTGTAGCGTGTCAGAAAACAAGTGTACTCAGCTCTACAAATTAAATGTCTCAGCTTCTCTCTCAACATCTTATTGCCATTTTTTCCTCCCTGCCTGTGCCAATGGCATTGTTTGAGTTCTTGCTGTCCCAAGAGAGAGAGAGACTGGGAGAATGTCCTCTCTTCACACTTGCTATAAGGCTGTCCAACATTTTGCACACTGCTGAGCAGGTCGAGGTGAAGGACAGGCTTGTCCAACCCATCACTGTGTCCCCACAAACAGCCAAATTTGCTGGACACGCAGGACTGAGACATCAGGCAGCAGCTGAGCAGGCCTGAGGTGCTTCATAGAGTCCTGGAAATACCTAACCCAAGGCTGTCTGACCTAAGGCTGTGCTTGACAAGATACCTCCCAGAGAAACTTAATTCCTATGTTATCTGTCTTCCTGGCACAGCTCAGGTATATATGCCCAGTAAAGACAAATGTAACTTAAGAAATGTAACTAAAAAGTGCCTTAAACAAGAGAGCTGGATGCAATTAATGTGTGGATGAGGGGAGCTGGATGACCTTCACTCCTTGATGGATTCACTCCTGAGCTAAACACATCTAAGGCTCTGGCTGTATCTATTCATCAAACTAATGGTGTGATGGTAGTTGTGTTTATTGGATTAAATCCTCACTGTGCCATGGGCTTATGCTAACAAGCAGCAAGCTCCTCAAAGTCCTTGAAGTGTGTGATGTGTGCTGCTTGCTCCTCCAAAAGTAATGGACACTGTGTCAGAAGATGCACCATAGAATGTAATAAAGAGTTTTTAACATTTTGTAAAGAAGCCAGATCAAAAGTTTACTAATGCTGGCCATGCCTGAGTAAATGCATGCCAAATCCCAGATGTGATAGCTCCTTGCTCCTCAGGAGACCTGTTGATGTAGCAGCATTTTACACTGGCCTGCCTAAGTCTACTCTTTTTCTTCCTGTGTTGGGAAACAGGATAGGAAGGTTCCCATGCACTGGAAAAAAAACTGGTAAATTATAAGTGTGGCATTTTGCAAATCCCACAAAGGTAATTGATCAAACCATTGTGGTGCTTGGGTGTCACTCTGTTGTTAAATGGGGTGAGGCTCTCCCAGGAAATATTGTCCATTAAATTTTGCCTCCCCAAAAAGTTTCCCAAGGTTCTTCTTTCTTATTCTTTATTAGTGACATCTAGTGACCAGACAGAGTCATGCAGCAAATGAAGAAAATCATAATTAATGTTAGACTGAACTTACCTGACAAGAAACTACTTGAACTATTAGTTTAACAAGTATTTCTCACCGCTGCTAGTAGAGAAATCCATCAGGCTCTTGTGTTTGGAATTATCCTTTGCTTCTCCGCCTTTTGCAGAATGCCAAGGAGCAAGGGCTGCCCTAGCTCCTGCAGGAAGTCCTGTGAAGAAGGTCTTCAACTGAATTCCAGAATGTTTTCTTGTAACAGAATTCACCCCTGATTGGGGCAATAGAGATATATGGACTCCAAGAATCAGAAGGCTAAAGATGATGATTTATTAAGATCTACATGCAAGAGCAGAGAAGTATACATGCTGGCAAGCAGGCCAGAGAGCAATGTCTGTCTGTCCAAAACATGCAGAGCATATTGAAAAAGCAGAGTCCTGTACTAGCATCAGATTGGCTGACCTCTGTAAACATCAGTGGATGCTATGAAGAATCTCCCAGTGTCTCAAAACAATCTCAGGGCCATCTTGGCCCAGGCTGTAGGCAACCTTTTCTGATTCACATAACAGTCTTGGGGTTTTGAGTTTTGATGTGCTTTAAAGGTTCTGATTTTCAGGCACTGAATTTTCAGCTTTTCTTATAAATCGGGTTCCCTCAGGATATCTCAGTTGGGTGTCTAAAAGACTTGGAAATTTGTAACACCTCCTTTCAACCTGCTTTCCTGATAAAAGAAGAATATTTTATCACATTGCCACTATTTAACTGAGTCTCTACTCTTTATCACCTTGCAGCCCAAGCAACACAGTAGCAGATGCCTCTGAGGTCATTATGCCCCTCCTGTGAATGGTGCAAACAGGAAACCATGCAGAGAAAAGTCCCTGAGATGGCTGGATAAGTACTGAAATCCTAAGTAAATTTTTAAAAAATCAATTTGGGAAAGATGGCAAGTAGGAGAGACACATTTTAAGTGCAGCTACAGCAAAAAACACTTGAAGATCTTGTCTTCTGGTACACAAATCTGATTTGAAATGCAAATCTAGGGGGAAGTGGGCTTGGCTTGGCCTGGTGTTTGCTACTGCAAGATTAATCTCTAAAAAATAACCTGAGAAAGAGGCCTCTTCTTCCAAAGTAATGCTGCAATGGATGAACAACAGTGCCCAGGTGCAGAGCAGCCCAAGTGTGAGGCTGTTAGGATCCATGGAAGATGCCTCTGCCCAAATTTAGATGTAAATCAGACCATAGGCCAAACTCAATGGCATGGATTTTATTTAGCACTAAATGTGAGTTAGAGAGCTAGAAAAGAGGAGAGGGGGATAGAGTGAGGGAAAGAAAGATCAGTGAGAAAATAATCACTACCCCTGAATCCAGTAGCATCCCATTGGTCCTTTTTCAACCTGGGCTTCTGGACAATGGGGATCCAGGAGCCTTTCTGGAAGTGACACATTTTTACAGCCTTAGTTTAGGGTATCCATGAGGTGGTCACAAATGTCCCAAAAACCTTGAAGTGGCATGTGCATAAGCAGTTTGCTTCCTTTCCTGCAGTTTGACACAGTGGTAGTTTTTGTTTGTATGCATTAGCCAGGATGTGCTCACCAGACCTCAGCTCAGCTAGGCCATGAATTAGCACCTTCCTGCTGTGAATTTCTGCCACCTGTACTTAGCTCAAGGTGCCTCTGTAGTGGCTCATCTCATGGCAAGTTCCTTCTTTGGCTTTGAGAGTGTTTTCAGACAGGCAGCTCTCTTTTTTAAGTCCTTTTAAAAAGCACAACAGGGAGAGAGGGGTGTGAATGCCCCACAGTTTCTATTTTTTCTTGCCATTTGGGGAGATGGGGAAATACCAATTTGGTCTCTGCCAAGTGGTCCAGCTGAGGAATCCAGCTCCCCAGCAAGATTTCAGAAAGGCTTCTCAGCAGCCAAGCCTCCACACTGGACAGAGCTTGTGTCTCAGATAAAAGGTGTTTAAAGGGAGCTGAATCAACACTGGGCTTTGGCTTGTACATTCACCAAGGCACTGAGCAGAACACAATTTCTGTGCCATGCCTGGCCTGCTGCTGGTGCTGCCACAGCAAATGGTGTGGGGTGGGATAGCAGAACTCAGAGACACCCAGCTCTCCATCCAGGGCACTCTGTTGGTGCAGCTCTGCTGCTGAGGGAATCTGAGTAGGAAATGCCAGCCCAGCATGTGGGAATCTGCAGAGCTGTCCTGAGCTGCATGCAAAGCACAGTGAGGGAGGGGGAACAGGGCAGCCAGGGGCCAGCAGCCAGACTCAAAGTTCTCTGTGTCGCTGCTGTACTTGTCAGTTCAGTCCTGGGTCCATATGAGTCCCCGGGGTGCCTAAGGCCTATGGGCTTCTGCAGGCTGAGCATGCTCCAACCCACAGGCTGGGGAGAGGAATGTCTCAGCATCATTTCCTCTGAGAGATGCTGCAAATGATAGGACTGGTGACAACCTGAATACAAAAGTGTTGCAGCCTCGAGCAACCCCACAGCCAAAAGGGCCATACCATTATGCCATTAGTCAGAGCAGATATTTGTGATAGTGGCAGTAACCTGAAACTGCTCATCTTGTTACTCAGAGAGGGCTTCAGCCATGGGGCTGGCAAGTGTGGAATAAATAAACCAGGTTCCTCTTTCCCTCCTGAGCTGCCTGCCACATTTAACTCTCGCTTAAAGCAGAAGAGAACAGCGAAGCAATGGGGACAGCTGATACAATGACCTTTACAGCCAAACCAACTGCTGGAAACAGCTGCTGAAACAAATTCTTGACAAAGATGGCTTGATCAAAGGCTTGTAGCTTTTATCTCTTTTACTCAGACTCCATTCCTTTGCCTTTTTCTGAGGTTTCCTTCTACCTTTACACCACCAAGCACCTTAGGGCAGCAATCCTAGGTTGCCACTGGCATGTCCACCCTCACGTGCACTGGAACAAGAAGTTAACACCTTTCCTCTTCAATCCCCTGCACACTGACTCATGGGACAAGCCTCCCATAGGAGTCAGGTGCCCATGTCCTTTTCTTTAGGGCCCCTCTCTGCTCCAGAACTGACACATCTACTGGAGTAGGTGCAAACATCTGGAACAGCTGCTGTGAAAATAGGCTCAGCCTCCACACTCAGAGAAAGAGCAGCTAGAGAAGTTTTGCTTTCTCTCCTTGAAGAGGAGGTGGAGAAAGGGCTGTGATCTACAGCTTGGGCAGTAAAGAAAGGTCCACTGTAGAAATTCTCCAACCCCCTCCCCAGGCCATCCATCTTGTGGATAGGACACACCAGAATCTCCTGTTTAATATAAGTTATGTCCATCTCCTAGGAGGTGACTCTCCCTCTCACAGTCCCACCCTTCACTGTGTGTGTCATTCAGGGTAGAATTTACAAGGTCTACTACAAGGTCTACAAGACATCTGCCACACTGTTTTTCTGGGTAAAAAATGTTTGATGGGTGATGGAATTTAAGGATGTGGAAGGCCTCAGACAGCACTAGGTGTTGGAAAAGAGAAACTGAAAGGAATTATGGATATGACTGCCTAGCCAGAGAGGCTAAGGAAGAAATACAAATGAAAGTGCTGTTTGAACAATCCAAAGAAACTGGTCTGGCAAGCCAAAACACATTCTTCCCTAATATACACTAATATAACAATGCTGGGACCCTTCCCCCTCAGCCTCAACAGGAAAGGTCCAAATTAGATTTAGGTAGCATAATGCATGGTAATGTGGTGATTCTTATAGGCTGCATGCAAATGTACTGCATTAGTATACTTACAAAGATTGGTTGGTGAAGGAACAGAATATTGAATGTATAGAGAGTTATACAAGTGATTGTAAAAGAATACTCTCTCTCTTACTCTCTCTCTTGCTCTCTTAACTAACTCTCTTAACTCTCCTAACTCTCTTAACTCATGCTCTCCTGCCTCTGACTCTCTGGCCACTTAACTCTTACTCCTTAACTCCTAAGGCTCTTAATTCTTTGACTCTCTTAATTCTTGGACCCTCTTAGATTGCACCCTTGCCCTTGGTCCTACTACCTTTCCCCCATGCTCTACCCCTTTTTCCTATTGTTCCCTCTGAACCTGCTCTGAGCTGCATCTGTTGGCTCTTAGCAGGGCTCTCTCACCCACCCTAAAATAAACTACAAGCCTAAGATTCGACTATAGAGGTCTCTGCCGTGTCTGACCATCTGCACCTGAGGGATCTCTTACACTAGGCTTTGCTTTCTGCCCTCAAGATGACTGAGAAATGTACTGTGAGAAATGTCTCTTTAGAGGCACACCAGGCTAAATGCCGTGGTCAACATACCAAAGCTGGGCAAGAAGAGACGTGGGGGTTTAATTTTTATACAATCTGTCTTTAAAAGTCCCACTTTTGATTTGGAACTTCCTTGTCTTCAGAAGCAAAGTAGCAAGTGAATTTGCAACAGTTTTCAAAGGAAATGACAACACCTGCAACCACAGTATGTCCCTGCCTTTGGAAAGTATATAGGCAGCTGTAGGCACTAAGAAAAATCATCTTGGATGAAGATTGATTTTTTTTTTTTTTTAACCCTGCCCCTCTGGCAATGTTGCAGGCAGTAACTTACTGGAAGCTCTAAGTAAAACCATGAAACACTTGGCTGCAGCAGGCGGCATCAGAATGCCTTTGCAATTTTCATTTAATCAGCTGGCAGCTGTAATGAGGGATGGGTCTGCAAAGGCATCTCTGTCTGAGGAGCTCTGACACACAGCCAGTAGCAGGCACAGACTGCAACAGGAGGTGAGGCTGGGAAGGGCTGGAAGGGCTTTGGCAGCAGCTGAAGCACAAACCTGAGGCAGGAGAAGTAGCCAGTAAGTGTTCAAGAAGAGAAGGTAGCCTTGGAGTACCCCCTGACATGCTCCACAGACCTGTTACCTTATTGTGGAAGTCTGTATCCAGAACCACCTCCCTCCTAATCTCTGCTGGAACACGCTGATAATGATTCCTCCTTGCCTTCCTGTCTGTGACTTGGCTCCACTTTAAAATCCTAATGTAAACAGGCAAACCTTTAAAAGCTGTGGCTGCAACCATGTTAAACTGCAAAATATTCATCCCTAACAGTTAATTATTCTTAATTGCTTTACTTACTACTGTCATGATCTCATTAACATGGCTAAAAAGCCAATCAGACTGAAAAGCTCCCTGTATTTTACTGCGTATATCAAGAACATAACACAGAATACATGAAGGCAGAATTTTTCCCAGTTTTCCCAATGAAACATTTTTGTGTATGTCAGCAGCTGCCGTTGTACCACTTTCCCTCCTTCAACAGTTTTCCAGTGTTGTGTCCCAAAATGGTGAAAGATACAAAAATGCAGATTTCTGTCAAACTCCATGAATACAGATGGGTGGATAGAGAGAAGAAAATACAACAACATGGCAAACATTCTAAGCCATTATTTCATATTTACTTTAAAATCTTTAGTGAGAATATAAAAGGGTTTTGAGCATCAGGCTGATCCTCTAAGCTCCTATTTTATGACATCCAACACCACATCCCTCTAAGATATTCCATTTCAGCTTAGAGTATACTTTTTTGTCCATGTAGTTCCTTTGTTCTGCTTTACTCAGAAGCCCATATAAGGGAAAACCAGCATTTCTATGATAAGACCTATTTTCCATAAACCATAGTGGCTGTCATTAAATCTTTTTTACATTCTCACATTATTTATCCCCACAGTGCTGCATTTACTTTCTTCTGCATTGATTTATGCTGGGGAGTTCAGTATCACTTGGATCACCAACAGCATCACTGGGAATTGTTCTGGGTACCCCGAGGTGACTGAAGCATTTTTCCTGACAGTTTTTCCATCCTGGGACTCCTCAACCTGGTAAGGCTCAGCAAGACCAGAGAGTGGCAGGAAAGACTCAGGAGAGCTTCACCAACAGCCCTCTTCTTTTTTGCAAGAATGGAGATATTCCTTCCTACCTTACAGCCTTTGCAGCAAACAAAATGTATGTTCTCCCTTTGCCTTTTCTCAGCAAGTACTGATCCCTCTCCATTGGAGGTCCCACAGCCCTTCACTCACTCTGTCTTATTCCTCTCCTCAAATGACTGGCAATGCTGCCCAGAGCACAGTGGATACAAAACTACCGACTTGTAAAGGCAGGTGTGAAAAAGACCAAAAAATATTGCCTTTCTTTGCAAATCAGAGGTAAAAACTCTGTCCCCTTCCCAGAAATGAAGATGTTTCCTGTGGAGAGCAGCTGGATGATCAGCAGGGAAAATCCTCACAAATTTGTACCCGTCCAGGTGCCAGCATCAATTGCACCATAGACAAGAATTTCCACTTTGATGTTTTCTACAAACTGGAGCTACCTTCAGGAGCTACTAAAGAACCTTTTTCTTTCTCAACCTGAATGATCCAGCTGAAGATCTGAGGATCTCCAAAAGGATATTTAGAAACACCGGGCAAGAGGAGGCAAATTCACAGTCAGTTAAGCAATATGTACCCATTGGCATCAACAGGCTCTGGCACCAAAAATTCTCCAGCTTTACTTTTATGAAATCTTGAGACATACTTATGGCTCACAGCAGAGTTCTGTGCCAATGTTGCCTTGCAAAAAAACCTTGTGTGTTAGTTTAACATTATTAGTAAATATTTAGCTCTGCTGCAGCAGCACTTCATGGTTATTTAATACCTTCAGGGAGAACTTTCTTGAAATAATAGGTGAAGTGCTGGGACCTGAGAGAGCTGAGTGTAATTCTCTGCTATTGCAGACTCAGATCTTTGGCAGATCAAAAAGCAATGCTGTGCTGTGATAGGGTGTCTGTGTACATCCCAAACCCTTGGGAGAGGGGGTGCAGAGTAATGGAATTATGGCTATGTAGTTATTTTGAGTGAAAGCATAGAAAGCACTTCAAATGTGAAGTGGGTGAAAAAACCTAAGGGTTTCCAGGAAAGCCCAGTCAACCCCAAAACAGATAAAAGGGCATTAAGATGTCTTTCTCAAATGTGAACACAAGAATATTTTTCCAATCAGCAAACAGTTCTGCCAGCACTCAAGTGTGGCTGTAAAAAAAGGAGTCAAGATTTGGGTTCTAAGGAGTAACACAGGTCCTGTTCTCCAGATCTGTCAGGGGCTGCAGTGCAGGATGTGGCCAAGGGTGTGTATTCTATCACCACCTGTTGAACTTAGGGGGGGCAGGGTTCTTTATCTGCTCCAAGACCCATCTTTGTCTTCTGCTGATGGGCCAGTATGGCTCAGATTGTGATGCAGGATGTGACCAGGGGTGTGCATTCTGTCACCATCTGCTGAGCCCAGGAGGGGCAGTGTTCTTATCTCTTCCACCACCCCCACCCTTGTCCAGGAAGAGATCTTCTGTTTAATGGGCCATCGAGTGACTGATCAAATTACAGCATCCCATTGTGAAATGATCCACCCAGGGAGAGGAGCCAGGCATTTCCAATGGAATAAAATCTGGGATTTAGAACACCACTAGCAAGCCTTTCCTTTCCACCGGNGAGCCTCTTAATTTTGAAATTATATTTAGGAGGGAGGTGGTTTCCTTTTCCATTTCAAGGGAGGCTCCTTCCTTAGCAGATACCTTTGTCTTTTAAAACCAATACAAGATTTTAAAGGTCTATGAGCAAATAACCAGTAATTCCCACAGGTGTGGAGTTATCTGGCTTGTAAACGTATGTGCCTTATAAAATGTTGGATTTTTTAAATCTCTTCTGTTATCAAAAATCCCCTAGGCAATATTTATCCTCTCCTTTGTATGGAGATAGTGAGAAAAACAAACTTTTAGTTCTATAATATCACCATGGACTGGGCTTTATGCAGACAAAGATGTCAGGTACAGAGATAATACATGGTGTTCTGATGTAGTATTTGACTCCAGCCTTGTAGTATCCTCTCCAGCCTTGTGGAGAGGTCTCCAAGAAAATTCCTGTCTTCTCTAAGAACCATTTCATCAGAAGTGAGAGCAGATGGTGACATGGTTTGGGTGGCCAGTAACTCTGAACCAGGAATCTCACTTTTCAGCCTGACTTCTCCTGTACTCCTAGCTTTCATGTTTAGCCTGCAAAACAAAGCAAATAAAACAAAAACATCACAAGCAATCAAACAGCTACCTTAAGACAATATATGAGAGGAGAGAAAATTCTAGGTTGGTGGTGAGTGGTCCATGAGAGTAAGAAGATACTCAACCCCAGTGCAGTGCCAGCCTCCTTTCAGCTGTGCACGGAGAGCCTCTTTCCTTGGCAGGAAAAGGGATTACTTATTCAATTAATTAGTTAACGTCTAGCAATATGAGGGTGGGGAAAGGCTACAAGATAATCATTACCATTATTATCAAAACCACACAGCAGCTTCTCATAAATGCCTTCCTTATTTCCTATGCAAAGGATGTTGTCAGTACCAGAAGAATTTTTCATATCAGAAATTTCTACTGAACAGCTTGGTACTGGGCTCCAATGTGAAACATATTCTAACTAGCAGACAACATGACACAATGCCTAAATTATTTACCACAAAGATTTAAAGCACAAAAACCATGACAAGCCCATCTGAATTCAATGGATGGGTGCAGAACATGCTACATCCTGTTTCATAAATACTTTTGTAACCCAACCTTTCTTTGCCCTTCTTATAAAATGTTTTTATGATTATAACTTTATTGGTGCTGAAATTGCTCCATTCCTGATGTTCAGATCACAAGAAGTTTGTTTGCCTTTTGTGTGTTACCCATTATTATTTTTGTCTCCTTATCATAATGCTATCTATTATTTCCCTTTTTCTGTACAGATTACTTTCCCACAGTCATGTCTCCCCTGTCCAGCACAGGGGCATGGCTGGGCTGGTTGTGCAGTAGCAAATATAAGACCAACACACCTCAGCCTCATCCCTGAGGGAGATGTGCTGAGCTGCAGGGACCATCCCTTCCAGGACCTTTGTCTCATAACAGTTTATATAAAAGGCCTGTTTGCATTGGGGCAGGTCCATAGGTGCCACCAGCAATACATCAGTGAAGCTGCTTTTTTGTCCAATGTGTTTCTTTTTTCCTTCCTGACCTTTCCTTTGGAACTGTTGTATTGAAAATCGATGGCAAGTTTTATGTTCTGTGTTTTTAGTTTTGCTGTCACAGCTGAAAATTGGCAAGAGAAAACAGACAAAAGTCATAAGAGGCATTTGGCAGGCAAAAGAAAAAATTAACCCATGTGCTGTTTTTAAAAATCCTACAAGCCATTCTGCAGCAGAAGTCTGGGCTCACATTACAGCTCTGAGAGTTCACTAAATTGCTCCTGTGAGCAGTGTGCATCCCTCCGTATTTAGTGTGACGTGGTTGGAATCACAGAACAGAAATCAAGCAGAGGTGATGCTCCAAACCCTTGTAAGAAAATGTGTATGTGTTGCTAACACTGCTTGAGCACGTCTAAGATATTGGACATTGCTCATGTTTAGCAAGTAAGCAGAAAAGCACTTCCTGAGCCATTATCTGCCAAGCTGCTGGGCTCGCATAAACAAATTTTCTGTAGCTACATCTGGGAGCAGTTCTGGCATCTCTTTCCTGTCTCTAACATATCTCCTTGATCACATCTTTAAGGGACCCAAGGAATGCTTAAAAAGGGAATGTGACTTCATCTCATCTCAGATTTTGGGCATCTTTGTGCTCAAATCATTAGCAGATATGGAAGCTGTTTTTATCCCCTTTGGCAGTGAGGGATCAGTCTTTTCCAGCAGCTCCTTTTTGAGTGTACTAGTTGAAAGGTTGGAAGAGAATTATTCCTGTCTAGGGCAATGTAGGTGCTTAGTGCACATTTTCCAGAAATAGCACTGCAAACCAAAATATGAAAAGACCTGGTTAAAGAATAATTAGAGAAGTTATGACATCCTGAAAAACAGCTGAGGTTTTTCCTCTTGTGCTTTGTAGGCAGGTGAGAAGATCCCTAGATCTTTAGATGTTATCTCTGTAATTTCTCTGCGCCTGAGGAATCAAGGAAGGCAAGCAGAGGAGTTCATTTTTCATGGGAGAGTGAAGAACCAAGGAAATGACAGTAATCTAATACACATAAGGGCAGGAGATAAAATTATTAAACAATATCTTAGTAGTCATCTAGGGAATAAACATATAAATATGATAAAAACGGCCAGCATATATTATTCAAGAACCTACTTTCTCAAGCCATTTCTAATTTCATTCCTTGTCAGAGCAACCAGCCAAGTGGATAAAGAGGAGGCAGCAGATAGGTCTTGAATTTATTACAAGCATGACATTGTCTTGCATGACATTCTCTTAAGCAAAGAGAGAAATATAGCCTAGTGAGTGCACTCATAAAATTTGTGGATGGCTCTGTGTTGAGAACACTTACACTCAAATAACACAAAGAATAAATAAACCCTATGCATCATGCATTAACAAGATAACACAGACCCTAAAGAAACAGTGTGGAAAAAACCACTTCTCACACACTTTTGCTTCGCTGTTTAGTTTATGCAAGTGCCAATAACAAATATTTTAAAAATAATTCAAAACTTAACTTTATCCAACTCTACCCCAAATAATAGAAGCTTGCAGCAAAACTGGCACTCCACAGCACATAGCAACCATTCAAGAGAATACTCTAAAAGAAAAACCCTCACAATACAAAGAAAAGCAAAAGATAATAAACTCACAAAAGTTTTTACTACTCCTAATTTAACTCTTTAACAAAACAATAAATAATCAAAAATCATCAGCACCAAGAGCTTTGGAGGACAGGATTAGCAAAGGCTGGGTTAGCTGGGAAAATAGCAAAAATCAGTGTAGATTACTTCAGTAAAGATAAGAGCAAAGGAATTCAGGCAGCTGTGAATGATTTCTTCTGGGGTACTTGCCACTGCAACATGAGAGTTTTTTGCTGTAGAAGTTCTTCAGAAAATATTTGTCCTTCATCAAAATGAGTCATGTACTTTCTCTCCCTGAAGGGTCACTGGAAAAGCACAAAGCTATCAGACTTCATTCCTCAAAAAAA
>VWZN01011516.1:0-14743 GCA_013396955.1 Regulus satrapa | reverse complement strand
TGGATGCCTGGGAGCTCGGATCCAGCTTTTCACTGCCTTGCTTGGAGCTGCCGCGGCCGCTGGAATCCCGTCGCTTCTTCGGCACTGACCCGGAGTCTCCCTGCCCTTCGACACTCCGCACCCTGGCCCTGGACTGCACCCGAGGGGAAGCCCTGGCTCGGATTGTCCCTGACTGCTGGGGGTGTTGTTTGTGTGCCTTGCTGGACACACCAGCAAAGAACTGGTACCCCTATGCCCATATCCTTGCCCGAAAGCCCCATAATTTCAAAATCATCATAATTCAGAGGGAGGGGGGTTACATTCTCCATTTCAAGGGAGACTCTTGTCTTCCTTAGCAGATACCTGTTGTCCAAACCTCATATGAAACACAAACATTCCTCCCCTAGGTGGCCACCTCTTTGAGGAGGGGGGAACCCTCTCTATGAACATATTATCTTTGCAATCTCTCAGCTTCTGTTAAATCTGGTGGAAACTACCAGCTGGAAAAAACAGCAAAAAGGGATGGAGGGAATAGTAAGGGAGACAGATACTGATTAAAATAAAAAAATCACAGTACTCTTGTTTCTACAGGAAACCATGTGAATAAATCGGTTTCATGCCTTTCATCCACTAGGATGCCAAAGTATGTCTCTGCTGCCGAAGATGGGATTAAGTTAGGCCCCCTCCAGCCTCTGCTGCAACAGAGCTTTTTTCCTCTGAAAACTCAGTGCTGAGAATGGTAAAATTTCAGCCTAATTAGATTCAAAAGGACAAAACATTGGGCTGTCTTGGGAGTCCCACTTCTTTCCTCTCAGTATTTTGTGTGTTTATCTTGAAGCATTAGTGAAATTTCCTTGTCTTCTTGTCACAGCCCCTGTAGGAACAAAGCAAGTACAGAGAGGAAGGGGCTTGGGAGAGGCCCAGATCAGATTTTACAAGGCCACCCCTTAAAAGGGGTTGTTTGTGTGTAAAAGGAATTTCTTCAGTTATAAAGCATATGATCAAAGAATCATAGAATCTTGGAATTGCTTGGGTTGGAAAGGACTTCAAAGATCCCTGGACAGGGATGGCACTCACTAGGTCAGATTGCTGATGGCCCCATCCATCCTGCCTTCAACACTTCCTGAGGGGAAATGGTACTGCTGATTTTGAACATGCACACAGGGGTTATAATCCAAGGTAGGACTCCACTTCTGATAAAATCCCCCTGCTATCCCTCTCACTGAGCTTTGGGTCACATTTGGAGCCTGCAAGAGAGATGCTTTTCCTACAAACCTAGACAGAAGATGTGCTCTGGGAATGTAACTCATTGTGACTAACGGGGTATCATTCTGTCAAGGACTTGAAGTCCTGAGTGCCAACTGCTTCACACCACAGGACTAAAATCTTGTTTGTATCTCATTTTCTTCTTCTTTTTTAGGCTGAGTTTTTTCATTCAGTCAGTGGTTAAACTTGAAAACAGAAGTTTAAAGACATGAGATAATTCTTCCCTGGAAATATTAAAAACTTGAACAGATTCAGCCATGAGAAACCTGCTCCTCCTGGCCTTGCTCTGAGCAGGGGGAACAGACCAGAGGTGGGGTTCCAGAGGTCCTCTCCAGTCTGAATTATTCAGTGCTTCCCTTGCTTGTGTCACATATTAAATACATTCTGTCTGAAAAGGCCTGGAGTCAGTGTCTTAATGAAGTCTCTCAAAACTTACTATCACACACAAGACAGAACTGTAGGATTTCTTTCTCTCCATTTCACCCTTGGGTGTGCTTTTGTGGGTGTTGAAAATCACTTCAGAATGTTTACATAATTCTAACTGAACCATTCCCATTTTCTCACCGGTTTCACCCACTCCATAAATTTGCCATCCCTGAAGTTTTGCTTTCAGGCCCAGTCTCCAGTTTGAGAGGGATTTCCAGAGCAAGAACAAATAACTAATAATGCCATAATATTTACTCTTGCATTGCTGGCACTTGAAATTTAGAAGTGTATTCAGACCCCTCCTTATTCAGAACAGTTTTAACATTTCCAACAAGTACCAAAATGTTTCTCTAAGTTCAGTGAAACACTGAAGAAATGGGAAATAGATTATTTACTTTGCACAATCTTTTTTTTCCCACATTTTTTATAAAAAGGAACCATGTTTGCAATTAATCTTTCATTTCCAAATACCAAGAGGGAAATTCTCTTATCTTGCTTTTTTTTTGTTTCTGATATGGTTAACTTGGCAGAAGCAAAAGGAGCTCCTCAAGTATGGCAGCACTGAGGAATTTACTTTTCACCCTGGAGGAAAAAAGTTCCAGCTGCAAAGCTGTGGCAGAGCTTTACTCCAAAAAGCCCCCAGTGGATTCTGTCACCTTTGCTTTGTTCCTACTTCCCCTGCATCCCTCTACTTCATTTATGATCCACAGGACACTGCTCCAAAAACTTCCCAGATCATCTTCCATCTGTCTTCTCATCAGGTTGTCATAAATCTTTACCTTCTACCTGGTCATGCTTCTTTACCTTCTCCTTGGCATTCCTGCTACAGCGGGTCTCTCCATCACCATGCTTGCCATATTTTCTGATCCTCCTTGGCTTGCCTTCAAGTAAATTTCCCTAGATCATAGTCCAATTTTCAGTCTTGTAGGAGACAAGAAAAAAAAAAAACAAAACTGCTAAGTGAAATGAATTCAATGGACTGTACAATTGTAAGCATATTTGCCAGGCTAGACCAGGAATGAGTCATTAATGAAAATAAATGATAAAATTGTAACAAATGTAGGGTATGCTCTTTTTTTCAGTTGAAAGTCTTTCTAGCTTGGAGGTAAGAACAATAATTTCATTCTTCCTGAAAAGACCAGGCAGGAGTCCAGGCCCAGAATTTGAGAGTGTTGAGAACTGAGGTAGGCACGAAAGAGTTATTTCTATCTCAATGAGATTTGATGTTTCACTTAAAATCAGCAGATCCCCTGCTGGTGTTAATTGGTGTCAGAGAACTGTTTCTTCTGGAGCAGCTCAAAGAGACACCAGCAGAGAAGCTGCCTTGTTCCCTTTCCATGATTCACTTCCTTCCCTTTGCCTCCCAAAGGAAAGTATGAATACAGACAAGAAGCCCAGAATTTACTGCTCCTCAACTCTTGTAGGGACCCAAGTGAGAAGCAATTGATCCAAAGGCCCCGGTTTGCAGGGCATTCAGGCACCTGTGCTCATTCAATAATTCCCTTTCCTGAATTGAGCCTGAAGTGATACCATCCCTTCAGCTGATGAGCCCGGGAAGGGCTCAGCAGCAGGGATTTTAAATGCTGCAATGCAATGCCCCCCCCTTCACTCCGAGATTTCTGGTGGGTGAAATGTTTTCAACAAGGCAGACAAAAGAGGTGGGGTGTGTAGCAGGGTGGCTCATTACTATGGCAACCAGCAGGGTGAGCTCCCCTTGCCCACTGCTTTCAGAGATCAGGGAGACACTTCTGCTGAGTGTGCACATTGCTTCCCACTCAGCAGCAGCGGCTCTGCAGACAATCCTACAAGGGGAGCTAAAAGGAAATCCAATTAATCAATGCGGCCCACAAAGTTGAACATCTGGATGTTGCAGCTGCTGTGCTGTCTAATAACTAGGAAGTGACAAGGGTTTGAAGAGCTTTTTCATCTCTGTATCGTGATGGCAAACAACTGGCCTTCGACAGAAGCTAGAGTTCAGTTATGTACAGTGTACAAAACCAGGGGAAGTTTGCAGCAGCGCCTTTTCAGTCTGGGGAGGGGCAGACAAAATGAGAGGCTGAGCTTGGAGAACATCGTGTTTCCTGGGATGCAGCAGGAGTTTAAATTTCAATTCAGGGCAAGATAAGCTTCTAAGAAAAATTACTTTATTCCATATCTGTAAGAATGCAATTTGATCTGTTTTTAAGAGACTAAAGGGTTTTCTTCCTCATTTCCAGTAATTGCCTAACAGTTGCCAGGCAAAACAAACAGAAGGCAAGGAAATAGTTTCAATCTAGGCAATCACAGCCACAGCAGCACTTAGCTTTTGCAAAGTGTGCTGCAGTCCTAACTTGCTCATTTTCCTACAAGAGCAGCCACAAATGAACCATTCTTTCATCCTGTTCTTGGAGGGTTGATGTGGGTCCACCAGCACTGGCAGCTTCTGTGCATAGAGAAACGGCTTGTACACCTGCTCTGCTGTTTGTGCAGACAGTCACTTCCCACAAAACCTGCAAGGTGACTACCTTCTACTGATGTTATATTCCTCGTGCCTGTCTTGAAATTACTTGTTCCTTGCACCGCTTTTCCCAGAGACTTCTCTGAGATCACTTATTCCCTGGATACCAAGAGAAGACAACCTTAACAGCAGGGATGGTGCAGCCAGGGAGAATGGTGGGACAATCACAGGGCTGGGAAATACAAGTGCTGAAACTCAGAAATCCTATCTTATATAAAGATTATTCCATCCAGTCAGACTGTTCTGTCACAAGCTGTCTGCCTCTTGTCACTGTCCAGGCACTTGCCACAACCCACAACAGGCAAAAAAACTGCAAAACCTTCAGAAAGCACAAGGCAAAAAAAAGCTGTGCCAAACCATTAAGTCAGCTCCTAATTTCAAACCCACTGCAGCCAGGGGACAAATTCTGTGCACTCGTCCTGCTGCAACCAATCTTGCAAAAAAATGGTAAGGGAGGACTTTGGCAAACTTTGCAGTGTCCCTTTCTGTCTCCTCCTGTGGCACACACGTGCCTCATCCTCTTTGCTCCATGCTCTGATGGCTCCAGCAGATGTGCAATCCTCCATGCAGAACGCACCTGCATTGTCTTGGCATTGCCAGGGGACTGGGCATGGCCTTGCAGTTAAAATCCAACAGTAACAGGTGGGAAAACACCACACAGTCCCTGGAAACTCTGCTTTTCCATTGCCAAATTGACTGCAACTGACTCCCCTCAGACATCACAGATGAGGACTGTGCTTTTGCAACAGAGAGAGCTGCATGCAGATTGGATGTGAAAAGATGTGATTTTTGTTTTGCTGGACCACATCTCCATGTGGCAGGTGTCAGCATGCCAGAATTGCTGGGATCCTAGTATCTATCCATCTGTCCACATGGGTCATCACACTTGACATACCGCAGATGAATAAAGCAAAAATCAAAGTTATTCTGCTCAACAGCTGCATGCTCTGCTGATTTCCTAAAAGGAAGGGATGGGTGGAGGAGTCTATCTTCATGTGGTCATTCAACCTTTTAATGTGGCTGTCTACAACTCCACCATTTCCCTCCAGCTTTTGAACCCATCAGCTCAAGGCCTCAGGACACAAAGGATGAGTGGTTAAGTTGGGTATCACTCATTTTCCCTGCTCCTGGTGTGCCAGGTCACAGCTGTTGCCAGCACAGTGTACACAATTCCAGGCTGTGACAGATTTAAAATCCCATCCCTCTACATCATTAGGATCAAAGAGGCCCTGACCCTCAGCATCCAACACCCCAGTGAAAACAGAGGTTGGACTCAGGTCAGTTGAGGGCAGAAGTGAAAACTGACTGCAGTCTGCATCAATCCACCCAAGGGCAAAGAGGGACTGGGTGACAGCTGGGAATGTACGGTGTAAAACCACAGGTAGATGGGCAAGACAAGGCAGGGAGGAAAGAGGAAGGTGTCAGCACTGAAAAACAAATGAGCAGTGTTTAATTTCAGTCCTGCTCTCTGTACTCAAATACAGACTATCTCACAGAAAACAGTGTTTGATTAACAAACATAAGCTGCAGGCTGGAAAATTCATCTCCTGAGAGGCTCCACACCTGGCACTTGACAAATGCACCAGGGAGGGAGACCTGCCACTCATGGGCCAGGGTCTGGCTAGCACAGGGCCCACTGATGGCTACCATGTGGCAGATGAACAGGACTGAGACACTTCCAGGTAGTACAGGAGCTACTGTTGTGATTTGGATTTCTAACAGTTTGATTGGTCAGAGCAATACTGACCACTGACCATCAGTACCTTGTGTACACAATTCAAGGAACAATTCAAGGAACAATTCAAGTTCCCCAACATGCTTCAATACTTAGAATCACCAGGGGTTTAGGAATACTGTTAAAAAATGCTCACATCTCTTCATGTGTCACAGAATGCCCCAGGTTGGGGTTGATAGAGTGACATGGACTCCATGAATCAGAAGGTTTACAAGATGATGATTTTATTAATATCTATATGTGAGAGCAAAGAGAGCAGCACACAAGCAGGCAGACTGACCAGACAGTATCTCCGTCTGCTCCCAAAACATGCAGAGAATCATTGATAAACAAAACACATGTACTATGCATCAAATTGGCTAAGAAAGGAAAACTTTCTACTTACTGACTCAGGAGGGGTCAACCCTTTTGTAAATATCCATGGATGTTAAGAAAAATCTGGTGTTCTCAAAAGAATCTCAGGCCCAAATGTTTGGCCCAGGCTGGCAGCCACATCCATGCACCTTCCTTGCAGGTTCTTATGAAATTTTTACAAAGCACAAACACATCCTGGTTACATCTACAGGAATATCAGCCCAGTGCAGCTGGTGTCCAAACCCAGTCACAGATAGAGCTGAGTCAGAGAAAGATTCTACCACCACCCATTTATCTATTGCCTGTTCCAGTCTCTGCTGTCCCTCTTTGATTCAGTGGCTTTCTCCACTTCTGTCCTGTCATGACAGATCTTCATCCACAGACAGGTGAGAGAAGGAACACATTACAGGGACAAGCATTTGGAAAAACCTTCCTTCCCTCATCCCACACTGAACTGGACATTGATATGGGGCTTGTTGAGAGTTGTGCCAAGGTTCCTGTGGAAGGATTTAATTGTTAGAGAGCATTTTCTCTCTAAGAAATAGAGAGACCACAGTACGCACAGACCACATCTGCATATGCCCAAAATCCTTCCTAAGCATCAATTCATTCTGCAGCAGTGATCCCTTTTCTGTTCATGCCAGCTGATCTGTGCTGGAGGCAGAGCTGGTAATCTTGCATTTTCAGCCTCAGAACCCAGAGAGCAAATAAAAGGAATGCCCATTTATCACTTTCTACAAGACAAAAAGCTTTGTTCCCATCTTACAAGTTTGGGGAATTGTCTCCTGCTCTTGAACTCACAAGCCTGACAGTGGTATGGTAAAAGCAGGTAGATTTTAAAAATTCAGTGGTCCAGGCTCTTTCCAGAATCTGTCACTCATTCTTTCCCCAGAGAGACAAGAAACTGAGATGAATGTCTCTGCTGGAGTTGTGCCACATGGATTAGTGAAGTGGGACTTTTCCGCTGTGTGCAAATTGACTTCAATTCACCCCGGCTTCGTTTCCATGAGCCTTGTCCAAAGGCAGCTGCCTGGGAAGAGTAATTAACTGATGCTTTTGGGAGCAGCCCTGTGATGAAGGTACAAAAACTGAGCCAAGGGCAAGGAGACATGATGCTTTCATATATGCACTTGTGTGTGTGTGTGTGTGTGTGTGTGTGTGTGTGTTTTGGCAAGCAAACTTCAAACAGTGGTGGCCATCAGGGCTTTGCAGAAGAAAGCCCACAGCAGTAAATCTAGGAAGCAGCTGTTTGACAATCTGCCTTCAGATAAAGTTTCTTCCAGACCTGAGTCCAGCCCTCGGCGTTCCAGTACCCAGGCTCCTCATCTGTCTAGCTTTGGCTCTTAAATATGTCAAAAACATGGTAGGAGATAGAAAAATATGTGCTTTCATTCAGATCATATAACAATGAATTGGCTATGATTTTTTAGGAGAAAAAAACCAAACCAGCATTCCATAATTTGCTATCTGGAATCTCCCGCTTTTGCTCTCTGACCATTGTTGCCATGCTCTGTGGGACAGGATAAGACCCAGAACTGCTCTCCTACCTCCACCCTGCTCAAAACTTTCAAACCCCAAATATTATATGCTTTTGAAATCAGAGCTTCTTATATTTCGGGTTTGTTTGTTTTGGGGTTTTTTGTGGATGTCTCACTTGCAAGCAGAGGCAGGTGTTTGCCTCTGCACAGCAGGTACCAGGATATACCTCTTCAAGCCCTGTGTGCAGCCAGATTTGGTAAGGGAAGAAATAAGCCTGGCACACCCTGTGGATCACAGAGTGCAGCAAAACCCCTGAGGAGCTGCTGTACAGCCCTGAGGAACTCTGGTGGGCAGCACTTCTTCCCTCAGAAAGCAAATTTGCAGCCCTAGGTCTCCCAGGCATTTTTTTTTTCTGTTTTTCTGACAATCACATTCTCTCTCCTCTCCCCATGCTGGCTACTTTTCTTCATAAAAATCAGTGCTAAAAATAAAATGGGGGAATTATTTTAATAGCTTTTAAATACCTAAAAATCATTACACCCCAGAGGAACCAGTGGCAGTTTAGCTCCCTTCATCTGTTCTGACCTCCTCTGAACATTTAATTCATGCATTTCCATGCCATGGGGTGATCAGAAGCCAATGTTATTATTATTCATTGCATTTGCACTTTCTCTGAAGCACTTGCAGGTAAGATGAAAATGCTTATTAAAATGCAGGCTCTAAAACTCTGTTCCCAAATCCATTTGGGCACCAATTAAATTACAACACAAATCCAAAAGGTAGCAACTTCTTTTATCTGGAGACAGCTAGAGCAATGCCTGGGTGAGGAATTCTGAAAGCACACAGCTTCTGGTTACAACTTGAGGCTTTCATTAGGGAAAGATTTCACTTGGCTCTTCTATAGTGTTTTTTTCGTCTGCTTTTGGAAGTCCTTGAATCATTCTTTCTCCTGACTGATACTAACAGCTCTTTTTAAAACATGATTGATGGCCCATTGTCAATAGCCATCATGCTCCTGTCAGAGGAGTGGGAGACATGAAATAATTAAGTTTTCAATAATTCAAGTGATGTTGCTAAATTTGAGAAACAGACACTGAGAGGAATGAGGGCTTGGCAGAACCATTTTTGGGGAAAATAATTAAGGACTTGTCACTGAGTTTTAGTTTGATCAAGAGTGTAGTGGCATCAATAGACCAATTGATTTGTATTCCAAACATTGCTCTACTACCAGTTTGACTAATAATCACCCAGAGAAAATGATCACACAGAGAGCACATAACACATAATCTGATATATTTTCCACAAGAGTTTTAGATATATTTAGCCTTTTAGTTCATTTCTGTTATTCCTGAGTCCTGAATCCTGAGTCCTGAGTCTTGACTGTTGGGAAAAGAGCAGACATCAGCCCATTAACACATCCACAAGGTTCACCCCAGGACTGATTCCTTCCCTGCACAGAGATGTGCTCCTGTACCCAGGAGACAATGGAAACAGAATTCATGCTGCAATTCCCTTCCCTGTCCACCAGTAATGTTTTACTTTCCAGCTGGTACCTGCTGAGTCCTGTGCTTCAAGGGCCAAGTCCAGCATTTGCACAGACTACTGAGAGATGTTTTAAAACCAGTGACGGTAGGAAGTAAACTTTTACAGATGGAAGAAGACACAAAAAAATCCATTAGTAGGTCTTTCTCAGTTGAATTTAGTAGTCTCTTAGCAGCTGACATTGTCCCTCCTGGAGGTAATTAAATAATGTAATGAAGCCATTATAACATTATAATGGAGCCAAATAATCTCCTTGTGCACCATTTATGTGTTACCACTCAGTAATGCTACTGCTTGGCTCTTCCCTACTCATCTTCTCCAACATTCTGCTCCAAGGGAGGGCAGGACACCATACCTGCAGCAAGCTACAGCTGAACACCAAAGACTAGAAAGGCAATCCATCTCTGTCTCAAAATCTCTGGTTGTGCACACCTAGAAAATCTGCATCTGAGAGATGAGTAATTTTTATATCAGCGGTGGATCATAGAATCAAAGAATGGTCTGGACTGGAAGGGACCTCAAAGATCATCACTATGGACATGTTAACCTTGCACTAGATCGGGTTGCACAGAGCTCCATCCACCTTGAACACTTCCAGGGATGGGACATCCATAAGTTCTCTGGGCAACCTGTTGCAGTGGCTCACCACCCTCACAATAAAGATTTGGTTTTTTCTTTTTTCTCTTCATTATCCTAACACCTTGGAACTCCCTACTGTTCTCCCAAATTCAGCTGAAATGAGGCTCAGAGTTACAGGTCTGAGACACACAGCTCTGCTTGTGCCAGTACACAAACACACCATCATGAGCTAGCTCTCATTCCACAGGAAACCAGCCTAATCTTCTCACTAAAACCCTAGGCCTGAGTTCTCACCTTGGAAGACAGGGCCATGCAAGCCTGCTAAGAGTTTCATTAAGATCACACACATCTAGCTGGGGTTCAGGTCTCCAAATGGATACCTTAGAGAAGGAACAGGCCTTCTCCTAACTTATGCAGGGCCATCTTAGCACAGAGCAATCCAAACAGCATCCATATAGCTGGAAGAAAACTGATCTCACCTACTATGGGGAGTCAAAGCAGGTGCCTGACAGCTTCTCTGTTACAGGTCATGCCTATGAATGGGATTAGAAAAAAAATAAATTTAAAAAAAAAAAGAAAAGAAAGAAAAAGATCAATATAATAAATTTACTCTTCATGGTTCTCTGTTCTCATTTCACTTTGATGATGAATAGAAGAGTCACCAACAAAGTGACTGGAATTTCAAGTGGCAACACAAAAATTTAGCTAGCTGTATCCTCTTCATTTTTCTCCCACCATTTTGTCTCATTCTACCCCAGTTTTAGAAGTTCCTTTCCTAAGAGGGTACTTCCCAGGGGTTTGAGAGACCCTGGAAAGTCCCCTAGTCCTTTCCCCTGTACAGAAACGCTCTATCAAGCCCTGCTCCCAAGCCACTCTCCTGACAGCTCCAGGGAGTTTGGCTCCTGGAGAAGAGCATCTCTATGTTTAATAGCCCACACTTAATGTTCTTCCAAATTGCCTGAGCACGTTTTGGACCCAAGCACACACATTTTGGCTGCCACACCAAGCAGCAAGAAGAAAAAAAAGGTGATTTTTGAGCACCACTGTGCGGTGCCTGGGAGTGACTGTCAAGAGGACCAGTACTTCCAGCCTCCAACAGAGATAAGGATGAGTAGACCATGATGCTTGCAGAGGACAACCATCTTCAAACTGCCCCAAAGAAAGCTACCNTTTTGGAGTGAAATTCTGAATATCACTTTCGTGACACGAAATTGAGTTCTGAATAAATTTCTCATTTAAGCTAATTGTTGAGTTCTCCATAGGTGTAAAAATAAAACAGTTCTGTAACTTGGAAGATTGAGCAGGATTAAAATACACAACCATGAAAATGAATTTTTTCCTTCTCAAAGGACATTTAAGGCCAGAAAGTACAGCATGCACGCAGTGTATTGTTTTTAAAAAAAGGTAAATTGAAAATAATTCACTGCAATTTTTTTCCCCATTAAAAATATAAATCAAAGCCACCATATTCTCCTAAAATAATTTGCTTTCCAGAAAACATGTCAATTTCTGATGGCAGAATCTGCTGTCTGGAAAGTTTCCTATTTAGCTACAGATGGAATGCACTCTGAAATGCTGCATTTTGGAAGTGCTGACAGAAAATAACCTGGTTTCTGCTCCCTTCCTCCCATACATACCACCTGCTGATCTGTGCTTGACCTCTTTCAGGAGCTCTGGGATCATTTAGGAGAGAATTGCACAGATTCCTGTGATGATTCTTTTTATTGATTTTGCCAACTAAGGAACTCAGCTATTCCCTCAGGAGCAGTGAAAGGGGTAGGTGATAACACAGTCAACACCACTGAGCAGTTTTAGCAGGCACAACAACATCTAGGTTGCAGAGTCAATATTTTGCAGGAGAGGTTGATGGAGTACGTCCTGCTTTCTTTTTTCCTGGAATGTCCTCTGCTCAGAACAGAGGGGCAGAAGAGCTCCACTCTTCAGAGAACATGTAATTTCCCCTTGTTCTTAAACCCTTAAAATTTGTATTCCCTACTTCCCACTTTAATCTTCCTCCAGGTGCAAACACTGTGGGTGAATAATACAGGTGTGTGGTGGACCTTAAGGGGCAATGATTAAGGGGCATTAAGGGATGCAATCTGAAATGCTAAACTTGCAGTCTCTGCTGATAAACATTGCCCCTAACTCATGTTGCTACAAAATATCACTAAACCAGTGTGATTTTGTGTAAAAATTGCCTTTTTGCGGTCAGGCATCCAAATTTTGTCCTTCTTTGGTGGATATTCACCAAATAGGTATTTTATTTTTTGACAGAAGGAAAAGTGGGAACATTCAAGACAGTTATCTCTGCATAGTGGAGCTATAGGGATTTAATCAGCTCCCATCATCTGAGCAGCACAGCTTCTACCAAGGATCCAAATGGTGCAGACTAGCATCATTGTGCTTATTAAAGAGCCTGACTTGGTCTTCATTAGGATTAGAGGGGAGACTATCAAAGACACCTAAATAATTTAGCAGTACGGGTCACTAAGGATAAGAAATTTCCTTCTGGCAAACCTGAGGCACTTCTGAAAAATCCCACTGAAGATTATTAAATCCACTGCCCCAGACAGGGCAGTTCTGCTTTGTCCTATGAAGAAAATCTTTTTTAAAATTGTGCGTTCCCAAAGGCTATGCAGTCATGTTGTTGAGTCACTTCTCCCTGACTGCCTGAATGAAGCATTCCTATTTTTTTTTAACAAACCATCTGCTTTCACAACTGTGCATTGCTCCATAAACATGGTGATGCGCACATAAATTCTGGGAATGGCCACAAATGCTGCAATTGGTCAGGAGATGTTTTCTGACTTAGCAACATGCAGCAGTGTTGAAATGAGCGCCATCCCATCATCAGCCACTGGGAACCAGGGAATGATGGACACACTGTGCTCTGGCCATCCAGAGCACAGAGGGAAGAACAAGGGCACTTAAGGATTGAGATGCCACATCTCCTCTTTGAGGGCTCCTAATTTAGAGGGAACAAGGCACCATCCTTTTACTGTCAGAGTGATGGGGTTTCAGGCAGAGTAGCTGGGAAAAGAAATTTCCTGGATGTAGGGAAATCATACAGCTGTTTTTTCTGTATAATTGGGTGCTGCTCTGACCCCCATCCATCCAGGGAAAGCTCCAGCAAGGATCAATCAGCTGCTTAGGTGAGCATAAAAGGGAACATTAGTGTAGCCTCAGGGACATGTAGGAAAATTGCCTGAGAAAATAAATGTTGCAAAGGAAGCAATTCTATCTACTGCTAAAGTAACCCTGACAGTAGAAAGGGGCCTTGCTTCATTCAGGGACACCTGAATTTCTTCCAGGGTGCCTTGCCAGCACTGGTAGTAGGTGGAAGGAGCAATCTGTGCCTAGCAGTATTATTTCCTTCCTTCCTGCTTTGGCAAGGCATAAATCTCTTCTCTATTACCTGAGGTATGTCTCCTCATTGAATCAGGGAGCCCTTCAATTCCACAGCAACGTTCACTTACTCTCCATTTCCATGTGCCCAGCACACAGGAAGCAGAACAGCCGGGAGCTGCAGTGGCAGCCCAGGTCAGGGTCAGCTGTCTCTGTCGGCAGTTCCCACCTCTAGAGACTTGGGCTGCCAAAGGAGATGCCTGTTCCCTGTACCACCTTCTGGATTAAGCTGAAGGGTTCCTTATCCATCAGGGCACAGCACCAAATGCAATCTAGTGTCATATTTCCACAAAGCACTGCAAGAAGAGGGAAAACTGTAATCACATCCCTCACCTTTCTCCCTGTCGTGGTGTCCTGCAACAGGTATCTGCTAGTCTCCCTTGAAAAAAAAAGAGATCATCTCCAATAGACCTCCCTCCCTCCGGATTATTTTGATTTCAAAACTGATAGGCTTTCAGGCAGAGGTATGGGAATAAGGAATAACGGTTCTTTACTAATAAGTTTATNCCACATTAGCGCTCCTAGGAGAACAATGGTAAAAAATTCTACAGATAAGATAGAACGAGAAACCAACTCCCAACACTCCCCTTCTCTCTGTCCTGTTCTCCAGCACTTCCACCTTCTTCAACAAATCCTGCATAGCATCTCCAATAGAAATCATTCCCCTAAGGGAAGATGGGATACACTCCATGAGGATGTCCAGTGTCTCTGGCAGTAACAGTTTCTCTTCTCAGCCTGTCCTCAGGACTCTGGAGAGGTCCCTTGGCTTAGGGCCTGTTCATTGTCAGAGGTATTCTCTCCCTCCCCAAAACCATGAGTCTGGGGGGTGATTCATTCTCTGGAGATTTGGTTCAGTCCAGCCCAAACAAAGAGATAAAAAATTCCTCTGCTGGAGTACTGCTAGGGAAGGAATCTGTTGGCATGAAGAAGTTACCTTTTTGCTGATGCTGCCCAGAGGATAGGCAGCAGGCAGCGATCTTGTGAATTCCTGCCAGCCCTGCTCTCTGTGATTTACCTGCTGCTGGTACCCAGGGCCAGCATCAATGGCCACCAGCATGCACTGAACTACCTGGTCATGAAAGGCACAGCCAGGGGGAAAAGGAGAGGAATAAAAAGCTATGCTTAAATTGCCAGAGAGTCTTTCTTTGTCCTCCTCTGCAAGTGTGGTAACTGAAGAGTTTGCAAGGAGAAGTCCTGTCAGGTATGTTCTTAGCAGGTAGCAGTGTGAACTTGGGAAGGGATAATTTTACTTTCAGCACCTGGACCTAATGTTTTTCCAGTGAATGTTGAAATTATGTTTCTGCCTAGGAAAGGTTTTTTTAACTTACATGAAAGATCTCAATAGAATACAAGAGAAGCAAATCCTCCTCTCTCCTCCCTCCCTTCAGCATTTCAAAGTTTCTGTGCACTTCTTCTTCATACAACTGTATTAGGTGCTTCCGTTATCCCCAGGGTGAAAGATTATCTTGGTTTGGACAACA
>VWZN01011515.1:16099-26897 GCA_013396955.1 Regulus satrapa | reverse complement strand
TTTTTTTTTTTTTTCAGATTTATTAGATAAGTTCTTCTATTTATATGCCCGGACTTCATTTGCTCTCACATGGTGATGTGGAGGTCTTTTTGCTTGCTCTAATGGTTTATCTTACTTTGGCTGTCACAAACCCCATTTTAGGGAAAATGTCAGGATTTACCCAACTTTTTCATGCCAGTGTAATCTTTCTTGTCTTGAGTCAGAGTATTTGAGTAATTTATGTCAAAGCTTTTACTAGATGTTTTATTGTGAAGTAGTTATTTATTTTTAAATGAGAATTAATGCAAAGATAACCTGTAGCTGTCATTTATATGTACTGTCTATTATTAATATAACCATGGAAAATTCAATTTTTTGAAAAAAAAAAAAAAAAAAAAACCACAAAAAACCCAACTAAAAAAACAGAAAACAAGAAAACACATTTTGTGTCCTATTTATTCTGGGCTCAGGTCCAACCATTTAGTCTTTTTTGTGGGAGGGAACAAAGTAATCTAAAGGTATGTGAAAGAAATTCCTAACTGAGATAAACTGACCTATTTTGATGTATCCATGCTACTTAAAAGAAAATGTAGTGTTGCAGTAGTCCAGAGAAGGGTCCAAATTTTTTTAGAAATGAAAATTAGAAGTTTTATTGATAATGAGTTATACAAAATGAAATATTATTTAACAAGTTGATTGCTTCTACTAAGCTGACAGTCATAAAGATAGTGTTAACCTGGACTGTCAGGACTATTTAATGAACATAAGCTCTATGAATTTTTCTGTATTATTTGTCTCTTTTCTCTTACATTTCCTCTTTCATTTTCTACTGGCATAATATTTTGTAGTAAGTGAAGCATGAGCTCTCATTTTCACTTGCAAAGCAGACTATTTACCTTCTTGGAATATAAAGACATTTAGTATATTTGTCACTGTGTTTTTCATGTAGCAGACATAAAATACATTGTGATTACAAAGAAAAGATTTGGGCTACATACTCAACACTTAATGTCTTAAACATTTTTTATGGAAATATGTATTCTGTTCTGCTCTCTCTGTCATGACTGTAGCATTGCAGAATAGCTACAAAATTGTTGTCTTTAACCCTTTGAGAATGTTTTCGAATTATGATGTTTCTAATGGCAGATTATCAATAATATTCTAGTTTTGAATCACTACTGGAAGAAAAGTAGCATAATAAGGCTTCTGTTTTTGCTTTGTATAGTGAAGTGTATTCTTTCTTAGATAGCAATTTGGCATAATGATGAACTGGAGTTTCTTGTCCAGTTTGTGGTACTGGATTTTTTTGTAAGAATCCTTATATGCATTTTCTATTTATTTTCCTCTGTGATGTTGGTCCACCCACAGTACATGTATATACATTTATAAAGATCAATTCCAGTAGACTCTTGTCAGGGTCATTATTATCTCAATAAACCTTTTCTACACAGGCCCTGCCTGAGAACTCCAAAAAGCCTTTGCCAGGCTTTCAACATCGTTTTCACTACCATTCACACAGGGAACTCAGCAAAATATATGTGATAAATGGGTGCAAAACTGGTAAACTTTCAGGTTAAAAGCTTATTTTAATAATTGGCTCAATGTCCAAATGGCAGCCATTCATGGACATGTACTACAGCAAATACTGTGTGTTAACAACTGGGGAGAGAGTATGGTGTGCACTCTCACCCAGCTCACAGCTCATGTCAAAATGGGGAAGTAGTTAATTGATACCTGAAATTACCTCAAGAAAAAATAAATAATAAATAATAAAAAAAGGAAAAAAAGAAAAAAAGAAAAAAAAAAAGAGCAAAAACCACAAGCAGTAGAGTAAGCAAAGCTTAATAGGACAAATAACTTCATTCCCCAGTATAACCCAAGGCAGACTGACTAAGAATTAGTTTTGCCAAAAAAGGACCAGGTAAACATCAAAACTGATCATGACCTGGCAGTATGAACCTGCACCAAAGAGGGCCAACTTCATTGTTGGTCTAACCCCAGCCAACAACTAGATACCACTCAGCCACTCAGTCACTCCCAGTCCTGGGTGGAAATAAAAGTAAATATTCATGGCTTGAATTAAGAGAAGACTAATACTTGAAATTAACTAGCAATAATGATAATTATAATTATTATTTTATGTAAATTCATCATTGTAATTAAAAGGAGAAAGAGAAAGGGATTAAACACATATAAAACCCAGGAAAAACATGTGGTGAGCAATGCAATTTCTCACTGCTCACTGATGCTCAGCTGATTCCCCAACAGTAATCAACCCCTCCAAGCCAGTGTCCCTCTGTTTGTTGATTTGACATCATGTTCTATGGTGTGGAATATTCCTTTGGCCAGTTTGGGTTGGCTGCCCTGCCCATGGTCCTTTCTCCCAGCTGCCCATGCAACCCCTGGCTGAGCATGAAGCATTGAAAAGTCCCTGATTTAGAGTGGGCTCTAAGCTGCTAAACCACCAATGAATTATCAGTGGTTCTTGAATGTCTCCAGTGAGGCAATCCCATAGACCTGCCTGGCACAGATCTGTGTAGACTCGTTTATTCTGCTACTCAGTTCCTTCTCATAAGGTGTTTATGGGTAGCAACACAAAATAGCAATTCTCAGTTTTGCATTATGCAATCGTGGGCTTCCATGGGATTACAAGAACAGAGTAAGAACCTAACATAACCTTTGGTTTTCATCTATACCTATCTGTAAGTTTCAAAGCATGAAGCTAAAAGGTATTTGAACTCTTCCTGAGTCTTGAGTTTCTATATGTATCTTGACCATATAAAGCTTTGTAGAGAGTCTGCATGCCCAGATGCCCAAACAAAAGGTTTCAAAGACACTGTCAGATTTCTGCCCATAAACTGACCTTACACCACTTATTTACACTTCTGTACTGTAGATGGAGTATTTATTTCATGGGATTATTTTCTATGCTTTTTATTTGATGTTTCAAAGCACTTTGAATATGAGTAAGTGCTAAATAAACTTAAGCCTGTATAAGTAGCCACTTTGATTATGTAAACTCCTGTCTTAAGAGATTTCTAAGTATTTTTATAAATAGAAAATAGCTTACTACAGAAAAAATTAAAAAAGTGTTAGTCCCTAGAATGCTGTAGTTGAATGTTACTTGTTATATTAATTGTCTGTTTGCATATCTAATTTTCACTTGTCAATAATTCAAAATAAAATTAACTATATGAGTAAGAGCTGACAAACTTTAGAGATATCTCTGTGTTTCCAGAAAGAAATAGAACTTTTTGCAACAGAAGTTCTAAACAACTTGACAGAGAAAATATTACTTGCCAAAAATATACTAGGAGACATTCTACTATAAGAACCGATAGTTTTGACTGCAGACCTTTTTTATCCATAATGACACAGAAGTTTTATAAGAAGCACTTCGTAGTGCTTGTTGTAGTTTAACCCCAGCCGGCAGCCAAGTCTCAGGCAGCTGCTCACTTGCTCTACTCCAGCAGGATGAGGGAGAGAAAAGAAAAAAGTGAATTTAAGAAAAATAGGTGAAAATGGGCTTATCTCCCTGCAGAGTATAGTGCTATTCAAAATTTGTCATATTTACTTTTTGACTTTTAGAGCATCCTGAAGAAAAATAAATTTAACAGAACAATATATTTGGCCTATTTTTCACTATTCAAAATGGTTATTTCAAGTTTCCAAAATTTAGTAATATTACAATACATCTAGCAAAAAAGTTTAGAAAAGGAAATTAATTTATGAAAATAATTTTTGCAACTACAAGTTTCTAGTTCTCTTAGAGCATCTGTATTTCTTGGCTAAAAAAAAACCACCTAACAAAAACCAATATTTTTCTTCTCCATATAAAGATCCTATTATTATTTTAGAAAAAGAAAAACATAATGGATAGCTTTATTACTATTACTTTTTCAATAGCATGTTGTCTTAGAAGACATGAATCATGAAATACAAGTGGGTTTTTTCTTCATATAAATATTTATTGATATCAAACAGTTGATAAATTGCAGATAAGTGGTGGAATTAGTTTTCTAGTTGTTTTGAGAATTATTTTACACGCTATAACTGTTTCCACAGAAATGCCTGTATTATACCTGTGTGTTTAGCTTGCATATTTATCCAGCACAATACAAGTTGTGGAGACTTTTACAGGTTAGTGATCTGAGTAGAGTTTCATCCTGATTTCTTGAAGGAATATTTTGCTGAGGTTACAGTTCCCCAAAAGCAGTTTCACTTGCTGATATCATCTTCACAGCATCTCAAGAACTGTATACTATGTATAACTTATTATTTTAGTACTAGAAAGCTTCCCATTACCATTGAAAAAGCTTTCATTTTCTTGTCCTCTAACTTTCACTCCCACAAGTATGCATATTTGCTGAAAGTAAACTTTATCTGTAAACTTTCCTGTAACAATGTCTATCCCCAGAGAGTGATGGAGTAAGGGTTTGGATTTAGCACTTTTATCATCTTCTGAATCATTCCCATCTGCAGTGCATAGTCCCTCACCATCTGTACCATGCCTGATAACTTATGCAGGCAATACAAATACTTGCCTCTTATTTCCATCAAGGGCATTTTTTAAAAACCTGAGCCATTTCTCTTGCAGGCCTTAATTCAGCAAAATACAGAACCTATATGTAACAATCAATTGTTTTTCATCAAACTGAATCACTGATGACAAATTATCTCCATTTCTTTTGGGAAATGTTCCTCTCTAGGAATGGGACTATCTAGATCTTGCACCCTCACACACTACAGTGGTTGGTCCATCACACACAGCCCTTCTGAGCTCTGGCTGCTTTCTTTCAGAAATTCCCATGGTCTTGTGCACACAGGTAGAGAGCCTGTGCTAACCCACAAAAACAGTCAGAAATTAAGTTTAATGAGAACAAATAACAGACTGAAATCTCAGAAGGAAAGGACATTTCTTAATGTTTAGAGGAAGGAATGACAGGTCAGGCACAGGACACAGCCATTCAAGCACAGTAATCAGCTGCTGTTTACATGGCTAACCTCTTTCACCCTCTTAACCTTCTTTTATTTCTCCAGCCTCTCTAAATCCCAAAGGTACCTTCAAGTCCTCCTCTGGCCCCATGGTAATAGGTGTTCGCCCTGGCCATGTGGCTGGTCACTTTCTGTAGCTGAGACAGGCTACTCTCAAACATCTGCCATGCTTTGTTTATATGGAAATGTGTTCTTTATCACATAATAGTGCTATCCATGATAATTTAGGGTAAATCAAAGCCTTTGAGAAGATAAAAAAAAATTATCTTCTGAAGTGCAGGAGAGAATAAAGTGTTGCAGTCTTAAAAGGCACCATAACAGAGAAGGAAGAAATGAGATAAAGTGTGCATGGATTATTCCAGTTGGTGATCTACACAGATCATGTCTTTGCTCCTCAGAGAGACAAAGCCTTCCAAGGTAGCCAGCAGAAAAAACTATTATCTTCTTCTAATCCAAACTTTGGTTTTATTCTAACGTTGTGGACTGGGTTTGTGTGGCAAGTTTTTGGTAGCAGGATGAGGACTACGGAAGGGGCTTCTGTAAGCAGCTGCCAAAATCTTCCTTCTTTGTTGTATCAGACAAAGCCAATGACAGATTAATCCAAGATGGATTAACCTGCTGCTACCAATGCTGGACCATTCAGAAATGCTGGCAACGCCTCTGTCATAACATACTTTAGAAGGCAAAAAAAATATTGTGCAGAAGTAATTGCATCCAGAGAAGAGTGGAGTGAGAGTCTTTGCAGACACCAAGATCAGTTGCCAAGGAGGGGCCCAGGCACCAGGGGAGGGATTCCCCTGCAGGCCATGGTCAGGATAGGGTGAAGTAGCTGTGTCCCTGTAGCCCATGGAGGTCCACAGGCAGCCCATGGGGGAGATCCAGGCAGGAGCACATGAATGCCTGAAGGAGGTCTATGAATCCATGGGAAACTCATGCTGGAGATCCTGAGAAGGATCTGCAGACCTGTGAGAGAGGAGCCCACGCGGGAGCAGGTTTCCTTGTAGAACTTGTGACCTTGTGGAAGGGACCGAAGGTGGAGCTGCTCATGAGGAGCTTTAGCCCATGGGAATGATTCATGCTGGAGAAGTTAATGGAGAGCTGTCTTCTGTGGGAGGGTCCCCACACTGGAGAAGGGGAAGGACTCCTGTCCCTGAGCAGCAGAAACAACCTGTGATGAACTGATCTTAACCCCCATTCCCATCTCCCTGCACTGATGGGGGAAAGGAGGTAGAGCTTGGAAAGAAGAAAGAGGTGGGGGGAATGTCTTATAAGATTTGTTTTGCCTCTCATTATCTTATTTTGATTTTGGTTGGTAACAAATTCATTTTATATCTCTAAGTGAGGCCTGTTTTGTCTGTGGCTGTAACTGGTGAGTGATCTCTCCCTGTTCTTATCTCAACATATGATTCTTTCAATATATTTTCTTATCATTGTCCAGCTGAGGAGGGGAGTGACAGAGCAGTTTTATTTGTAATAATTTATTACATGTAACAAATATAAAATTAAGAAAATTAGTACAAGACAAGGGTATTGCTGATGGTGGACTGAAGGTAAGTATCTCACTGCTGGGTTGCATCGTATATGTATATACTGGAAAGATATAGTTTAAAAAAACTCTTGTCAACTTAAATTGTCATAATTGACAGGTAGTCCAATAACATGATTGTAAAGAAAATTGCCCATGCTGAGCAGATAATAAGTCTCTTATTTTCAAGACAAATTAACCTAATTTCAATATCCAGATATTTCTGTGCATTTGTTATTAAGGTTGATTTTTTTTCTCACTATTAGACACAATTTTCACAAAGAAGTCACCTTCAAATATTATCTTAAATAGTCAGAATAAGTTGATTTTCTTAAATATGACATCCCAAGATTTATAGTCTTAGCTTTTCAACCAGTATTTTCAAACTTTTCTGATTGTTTTATATTTTTTTGTGTGTATTAAAAACAAATGACATATAGTTGTACAGATTTGTAATTACAAAAGCTAAAAACCACAAACTATGCAATATATCTTTAATAATACCAGTCTCATCATTGTATTGGCTACATTTTTGAGTTACTTAGATTTTTGAGATGGCAATACTGAAATCTATAACATGTGTCTCTGAAGACTATATGACAAACTTTAAATGGTCCTTGAGATACCTTATCACAAGGTAATGAGTATATAAAAAGTTGTCTAACAAGTTACAGAAGAAGTTACAAGAAGAACTCACTCACAAATTATAAATCAGATTCTTTATGAAGAAAAAAAAGTTTTTAAAATTCCACAGAGTTCCAAATTAAATTAAATACTTTATTGCTTTGCTTATGTTTAAATTGGAAGTAATTATTATTAATTTTAAGTATTTTAAGTAATTATAATATTAAATATTTAAAAATATAATTGTAATTACTTTTGGAACAATATTGCCTAGTTTGGGACAGAACCCATTTCTTAATCTGAATGGAGGATAGATGTTTAACATTTTCCTGAGGAGCACTTCCATCATATGTACTCTGAGCTTCTAATTTAATTCATAATGACAACCAAAATGGAAGCATATTCACATTTTCACATTCAACTACAAGTGAGAGATTTTTGCATTACTTTTTTCACTTTTACGATCTACAATTTGCTAGTTCTCCAACAAGACCAAATCTGCATTTGATTTTATTCCTTCTGAAAATGTTTTCTGGTTTTCCTTAACTCCATTAGGCTTTGGTTTTCTTGAACTTTTCATTCTTCCCCCCTCCTTTCAGGTCTGCCACAGGAATTTTTACCTTATTTTGATTGATTTTTTTTTTTTTTTAAATTTTTCCTTTGCTGAACAAGGCTGGAATACTTTTAGTGTTTGCTTGCTTCTTTAAATTTAATGTTGCGATTTATTTATGCCAAGAATTACTTCAAACTCTATTAAAACTGCTTAAAGTTCAAAAAAATATATATTCAATGAATGTAATAAACTTCAGATTTTGAGTAAGTATGACTCAACCATAGCTAGTATAAGAACTTCACCCATGTGGAAATTTCCCTTTTCTCTTCTTTCATACTTTTCCCAGTACAAAGTCTTATTATTTCCTTGTTCAGATTTCAGGTCTTCTCAACATTTCTTCTGAAGTTGTGTCTTCTGAAATGAGGATGATTTTAATATTTTCACCTCTATACATAAGTTTTGGTTTTTCGTTTAGTTTTGGTTTTTTTTTGGTTTTTTTTTTGTTTTTTTTTTTTTTTGTTTTTCTCTTGGCTAGTTGGTTGGTTTTCTTTTAATTTCAATCTCTCATTTTGCTAGCCAAAAGTTTCACCCCAATATTACCACTTCTTCCTTTATTAAGGCTACTGAAATACTACTGGTTTGAGTGCAGATAGGCAACTACAGCTCTCAGGGAGTTAAGATTAAAATATAGTTTAGACCCCATTCAAAAATACATATACTGATATATTGTATTGTGTTTGCCAGTAGATGAAAAATAATTGTGCAGTATATCCATGGAAATTCACATATCTGGTTGGACTCCTACAAACTCTGTTCTGTTGAGCCCTTGCCATGTTTGGCTAATATGACTGGAATTGTCAAAATAAGAAAGAAGGGCCATGAGATAATCTGGGGGCTGTGAGTCTGAAACAGCGGGGGTTGTTCAGACTAGAAAAGAGGAGGCTCCAGAGAGAGTTCTTAGCAGCCTTCCAGTAACAAGGGATCTTCCAGAAAGGCTGGAGAGGGGTCGTTTGCAAGGGCATGTAGTGATAGGACAAGGGGGAATGGCTCTGAACTGAGAAGGGCAGGTTAACATTAGACATTAGAAAGGAAATCTTGATTTATAAAGGTGGTGAGGCACTGGTACAGTGGTCAATGTCCCATGCCTGGAAGTGTTCAAGGGGTCTGAGCAACCTGGCCTAGTGGAAGATGTCTCTGCCCATAGCAGGGAGGTTGAAATAAATGATCTTTAGGTGCCTTTCAGCTGTGATAAGTCTGTGATTATTCAGTAGTGAAACTTGGATTTAGAGATTGCTTTTCTGCAAGTCTGTGTGCAAGTGTGTGAAGTGCTGTCATTTATCAGATAAAGATTTTGGTTCATAAATTACATTGTTCATGAATTTTACTTATTCTTGCAAACATAACATTTTAAGTAGTCAGCCACCATGTTAGCAGGGTTTAGAAATGTTGCTTGAAGAAATACTGAATGTCTGATGTCTTTCAAACACTGCCTAGAATCTTGAGTTTTAATTGTCTAAAAAAGCCAATGTCAATCTCTGACAGCTTCAAGAATTCACGTAGGAAGTGTCCAGATGTCTATCAAATTAACAAATAAATAGCATATAAAATTTTTAGTGGCATTTTATCTTAAATGAAGTTTTGATTAAATTTTAATCTTCCAAAATTTCCAGTTTTTCCAGAATAGATTGATCATTCAGAAATTACAGTTTTCAGCTGTTTCTGGAATTCTAGCATTATCAGAACTAGCTCTCCCATACCATTAAAAAAAAAAAAAAAAGGTATATGAAATATGCACATTCCACTGAGCACTCAGATATACCTGGGGCTTTTTGAACTAGATATAAGCTTCTTTTTACCTTGCTCATACACAGTGCATAAGTTTCTTTTTTACAGGAAATACTTTGTGAAGAAGCATTTGATCGTTAATCTGTGTACTGCCAGAAAAAAGGGAAGGCTCATTCCTGCATTAGCAACCTCATTTCCAAAGAGGATTACTCTCATATGCAAAGATCAATGAAAGTATTATTAAATCTCCCAGCCCTTTTGCCTTCCTGTGCAAAGCTGATATTACCAATTATTTTAAATATGTCTGACTCTAATTTTAGTGAAATATTTTTGGCATGAAGTGGAGAGATGTTGAATATTTTATATCAGCCTGATCTCAGAAGGAGTTCAAAACTATTTAATACCTTAGAAGATGCCATTGGGCTAAAAGGGATCACTTTAATAACAATCCATCTCATTATCAATTTTGTCAACTGTATGTACATTTAATTTTTCTTTCTAACAAATGATTTACCCTCTTTCTATCTGATAAAACAATGGATCAGTTGACCCTGGCTTACTAAATTCCCATACTTATATTAATTCTAGAGCATTTGAATCGTCTAATTTATCTCTTACCTCAGAAGGTGCCTTAGACTATTTTCCTCTACTATGTAAAAAGAAATTCTTGTGTCTAGTATACTTGAGCAAAAACATCAAAATACTTATGGCAGCAGAGCATTTGGCCAAACATTTAAATGACTTTCATCCGTGGCATACTTGGAAAAAGTTATGCTATAAAACCAATTTTGCAGTCAGTGAAATATAATAAAAAGTGACACTTGAATAAAATAAACTAAGAACAGAAGCTTTAATGAAATGTATCCAAAATATACCATACACAATATATACAGTTTTAAATTCATATGCAGACAGATGCAGACAGTCACATCTCAAATCTTAGGGGATGGCAAGAAACAAATAAGCAAGCAAACCATCCAACCATTTTGTTCAGATAAATAAAAAAACCCAAACTACAACAAAACAAACTCCATGGGTCTTGACAATTATACTTTCATCATATTTCTCTGATTATATTCTACTGTATTCCCTTCCAAGCTTTTTAACCTGGCATNTTGTCAAGTTATTTTTTTTTTGCCTTTAAGAAATGCTATTCTTCTAAATGGAGCAGGTTTGGTATCTTGGTATCAGTAATTGTGTGGAGCAGGGAAGTGATTAAATTCACAACCCATACTCAGTACTGGTGAGGCTACACCTGGAGTCCTGTGACCACATCTGGGCCCCTGAATTCTGGAAGGATATTGAAGGGCTGGAGTGAGTCCAGAGAAGGATGATGA
>VWZN01011514.1:39901-57101 GCA_013396955.1 Regulus satrapa | reverse complement strand
CTTGACTTTTTGCAAGTTAACACAGTTTGAATGATACATTGATAAGCAACACATTTCTTTTTTTCCATAAAAATACTTCCCATTTTATTTTCGTCTTTTTTAAATAAGCACACATATAGAGACTGACAAGTATTTTTCCTAATTCCCTTAAGAGTGGTACTTCCTGTTACTTCATGCAAGACAAGGTTTTCGTTGCTGTAAACTTAGACTGGAAGTATATATATTTGCATTGGGGCCTCCCATGTCCATTGTGAATTCAAAAGTTAGTCAAAAGGATTAATTCTTCCTTGACCTGTGAGTCAAGGAAGCAGATTTTCCTGAGATGTTTCTCAGAAAATTAAGTGCTCCCACTATTTAAAAAAATCAGCATAGTTTCCTCTTTTCAATAATTGGCTGACACCATGCACTAAACTTAATCTAAATTTTCTAACTCAATTACATGATGTAAAGTGCCTTTCTTCCAAATAAATCTTTCAATAATCTGTTTGCAGTCATGTCAGGTAAGTTTTTCCTTTTGGTTATTCTTTTTTTTNNAACTTTTAGGACTTATATATCAGACATTTCTTTCTGTTTCTTCAACTAATTCCTTTATATTTGTCCTATTCTGGCAATACACAGAGAAATAACAGAAATCATTCTTCTTGCCTGTTAAATTCACGTGCTTTGAAACAGTGGATAAAATCAAACAGCTAAGAAACAATTCCAGCATCTTCTTAACAGGACTAGGATTGCAGGTAGGCAATAAAGCTCCATTATTTTTCTTCAGTGAGAATTAACCCATTCTTGGTCACAGTGTAGCATTACTACACAGACCTCCTAAGCTTTTTCAGGCATAGAGAGGTGTTGTCTTTTCACAATTTTCCCCCACTCTATAGAAATAGAATAATCATTACTGTTAACTGATGTGTCTCTCAGGAAAAAATATTCTTGATGTCTCACATACAAGCCTTCCTAAGTTTTAAATGCTGATTTCATCTAACAGGATTTCTCAGGCCAGTCATTAAAAAAAAAAAAAAAAAAAGCATTTCCCACATTTCCCCTCTTTTTTATTTTTTTTTTTTTTAAAAAAAAAAAAAAAAAAAGCATTTCCCACATTTCCCCTCTTGTTTAATTATTATTTTGTGAAAAAAAAAAAAAATCACTAAATATATACCTTTCTGTCAGTCTGCATGGAAACAGTGGAAGGAGATTAAAAAATTAAGTATTTCTAATAGTTTTGTTGCTTGTATAAAGAGAACCTTTCACTGATTGTATTCTGTGGCAAAATGGATTATCATAAAACATGGCATCATGCTTTGCTGGGGGAAAATAAAAAGTGTCATCTGTTTTAGTTTAATCTCATTGTGGAGCAATTGTCACAAGTGTCTTCCACATGAAATTTTTCCTTATCCTATTTGGCTGACTAAGATTAAATGTCAGTGCAAGAACACCTAAATAAAGCAGAATTGCAGATATTTCTGTAGCTATTCTTAATGCTGTTAGTGGAGTTTAACCTCAGATGAATAGAGAGACGAAAGTGATACGAATATTTCCAGGGACTGTGAAATATCTTTAAATACTCCATATGTAAAACTCCCAAACATCATATTTGCTGGATAAATGTTTATTTCTGTGAACTTCTCCTAAAATACCAAAACTATGGGTAAAACATATCAGCTTCACAATATTTGTGCAACATTCTCAGTACTGTAAAGTAGCCTTTACAGTACCAAGATTTTAAAAGAGCAAAAATTTTATTTGGTATAACAGGATTTCTTCAGTGAATGTTATATTCTGCTACCCTTTGCCTTAAACAGCAAGGAGAGCAGAAATTTATGATATTAAAAATAATAAAATTAATAAACTCATTTTTTTAGTTTTTAAAATGGGCTTGAGCTAATTTATACTGAAAATTACAAAGAATTAACAGGAAAATACTTCACAATTGACCTAAATAACTATGCCTTGATATTTTTTCATATTTCTTACCTTCCATTCATGATGCACAGTTGGATTCTTGTAAATCACTACATTGTATAAACACATTTTTGTCAGGATATTGAAGTTATTGAAATTAAGTTTTCTGGTCTGGAGAAAAATTCTCTGTTACAGGTCACCTCATTTTGTTTGTCTAAATGAGACAGAGATCCCAATATACTGTCTAACACCAGGAGTAGCATTTACCCTATAGCTAAACGTTTTCAATGAGTTCATAAAAGTGTATATTATGTTGTTTGTGGGAACCAGAATGTACTTCCATCCTATCCTGTCTTCTCATTTCTGAATTCTGGATTTCCTTTTTGTTCTGGGAGTCAGTTTCTATATTTAGTAATAAAAGGTTAATAGTATCTGCTGTGTGGGTGAAAAATTCTTTAATTCCCTTCCCTTCCCTTCCCTTCCCTTCCCTTCCCTTCCCTTCCCTTCCCTTCCGTTCCCTTCCCTTCCCTTCCGTTCCCTTCCCTTCCCCCTTTCCTCTTTGCCTTTGCCTGCCCTGCCTTGCCTTGTCTTGCCTTTGCCTTGAGCCTTGTCTTTCTTGGCAGTTATAAACTGAGGTAATTAGAGATCACAATTCAGACATAAAACATGGTTTAAATTCAAATCTTAAATATTATTTAAACTGAAATATTCCCTTATGTGTAGGCACTGACTCATTCAAAAGTGAATGGATTTTAAAATAAAACTAGAAGTCCATTTTGAGAGTGTCTTAATAGAAAATCAGTCTGAATAATGATTTGTTGCATAGAAAGGATTCTACCCATCAAAAAAATAATTCATTGCCTTAGTGCATTGCCAGTAAAGGTTAAATTTAGTTTAAAAAGTTGTTAAATGACTTAGACACTCTTTAAAAATTTCCTTTTTTATTTCAATTTCTACACTGATTTTCCCAAATAATTCACCATCTTTTTGGAATTAAAAAACAACAACAACAAACACAAACACAAAGGTTGTATGGGCAGTGTTATTTTCTTGATTTCCACTTGCTCTGCCAGTCCTTGTGACCCCAGTCTTGTGTCCAGGTGAACTATTCTGCTCTAAAGTCACTTATGACAGCACAGGGTGACTAATCAGCAGAAATGCATTATCTCCGTAGCAACAGCAGTACAACATTTATGGAAGTATCCAGGGAACTGGTGATAAAAAAGCAATCCAGAATTATCTCTGAATTAATGGCATTTGAACAGGTAGAAGTGGAAAACAGACTGACTTCAGTGTACACAGGCAGGAAGCCCAGAACATAGGAAATGTAGCTCTTCTCAGAAGCTCAGACACAAAGATTTTGACTTCTGCCTTCCATGACACCAACCTACAGAGCACCAGGTTATGCCCAGCCCCTCTCTCATCCAAAACAGTCAAAGCTTATGTACAAATTGCCTAACTTAAGAATTAAGACACCCAAATAGTTAATCAGGCTACTCAACCACCAAAACAGATTTCCTTTCCATAGAAGAAAGAAATAATCTACAGTAAGGATTTTTTTGTTTCATTTAAAGGGGGCTGCAAAGGCATTTGCAGCTCAACTTCTACTTTAAGTTCAAAGCACATTTTCTTGATTTTATCTTCTCTGATATCATACACATAGGTAGATGTAGGTGTATGTACACATCACGTTCAAAGCAAGATCCACAGATCCAAACATGTATGTCCAAAGAGTATAGGAAGACTATAGACACTAGATAAGAGTGAAAAACATCTCTTCATACAGTACTGAGAAGTGTTCAGTTACTGCAATGAAAAATGCAGTAAAAGAATGAGAATAGGTATGAAGGGTTCTCTGACAGCTTTCCCACCTGACAGGTTTACTTGCTCTGAATGACCCCAGAATGCTATCCCTAATGCTTACCCTAACCCTAACCCTAACCCTAACTAACTCTGAAGCATATGGGAAAAGAACAGTGGAGTGTTTTGGCACATGGATGGGAGAAGGATATGTCACACAAAGTGTTGCACAGTCTGTGATTCCTTTCTTTTTTAGAGCAAGAACAAAGAATAATGGCTCTAGCTTGTATGTCTTAATAGACTGGAGCTAGACTCATGGGCTTCCTTCCAAAGGGTTATGTGCTGCTGTTTGGCCCTTGGTTTCAAACACAAAAATGGACATCTTTCAATAGTAGATGTTTCTAAGCTAAAGAAACAGTAGCCGACTGAAAGGAGAAAAGCAATTGTGAATAAAACATGGAAATAACAGCTGTGATACAATCTTCCTCTTAGCTTGAGGTTGGTTTTCTTGGTATTATTTTCTTTTTTTCAGTTTTAATTCTGAGAGGGATTTCGATGGAAGATTGTTCACAAAATAAGGTATTATTCCATGACTGTGCACATTTAGATGCATTTTCCACTGAGTTTTTGATGGATTCTGAGACCATATTATAAGAAAAAAAATGTTAGCAATTTTTCAGGGTAAAAATCTGACAGTAAGGTCAAGGGAGCCACAAAGGAGTTGACATTTGCCGATTAAGCTCTTGCTACAGCATGAAATGTGGTGACCAAGAAAAGCATACAGCATTTAAGGATTTTGTCTTCTTTTTTTATTTTTTTTTTTTTTATTTTTTTACAGCAAGAATGTACTTTCGCGCATTCTAAAGAATGGAAATATATTTTAATGCTTATCAGGCACTTAGGCTATCTTATATGGAACTAGATTTGGCAACTCCTCCTGCAGCTGTTGCAAACAAGTCCAGCCAATCATCAGTATTTGTGTGTTTCATTCATCCCTCTGTAAAAGAAATAGAGAAGCAATAAACTCAGAACATTTGGAAATTCAGTTTTAACAAAGTAGATGATTTTCTTTGGAGAGCCAAGTCTTTCAGTTTGTTGTTGTTGGGTTTTTATAATAATTTCACCAGCAGAATTGGATTGAGATTGCTGCCTTCAAAACTACAGAAAGCAAAACAAAACTGTTTTCAAAGCTTCTAACAAAACCTCTGAGCTTCACCAATGTCTTTGAGTGGAGAAAAAATGTGTGCACAGCCCATTTTGAGTTGTGAAACCAAAGCTGTCAAAACCACACCTGTATGTTTTCATCCCATGTGATCTGGTGGCATGTTGTTAACTCCAAGTTCCATATCAGGTAGCAGACGTATCATCTGGTATATAACTATTTATTTCCAGCAGTATACCAGCAATTCATGGGGTACTTTAAAATACTGTAATGTAGCTAACAATATTTTTATTAGTTAACATAACTATCATAATGGTTTCCTTAGAAAAATTTCTAACTTTTGCTAAAAATTTTGTAAAATCTGGCATTTTGTATCTGCTTCATTGAATTGTTAGCTGCGGGTATATGAAAGATGTATAGGAAACTTTCATTCTGAAAATCAATATTTGACATGCTCTTTAGCTGCCACTGATGATGACACAAGTTTCAGGAGATATTAATTTTTTATACTTGTTGACTCTTACCACTAAGGAAAAGTGAAAAGTGCTTATGTCAAAGATTACAATCTGATTAACTAGTAGCAATTAACCAACCAGATGCATGATAGTCTCTCTAGTCATCTGCACAGTACTTTTCAATGTGTGTTGCTACTGATAATTCTTCTCCTTGTAGTTAGTCAGGCAGACTAGGTCAGATGCTTAGATACTTCCAAAGCTAATCTAGAGTTTATCACCATAATCTGAAATAAATTATTTAAAAATACCAAAATATCAACATGACCTTTTTTTTTTTTTTCATTTTGATTATTTTGCTAAAAATCTGTGTTTAAAGCTGCTGTTGTTTTTCCAGAACGTAAGAAGACATTCATTTTGTTTTGTCTTGTTTAGGTTTGGTTTGGTTTGGTTTGGTTTTCTGGGAGATTGGGCTGAAGGTCACACGTATGCTTACAGGTCCTGGGTATTAGATTAGCCAAAAGTAGATAATGATGCACACATCCCAAAAGTGTGTGCAAAATACTGACATTTCTTCTCCTCAGAGAAAACACTGTCCAGACCTAAATGACCAGTCCCTCATGCATTCTCCTTCCTGGTCACATTTCTGAAAAAAAAGATGGAATAAAACATGTTGCAATTTATTTGTAATAAGTTTTTAGTAGACTTTAGTTAATTTTCCACTTTAGTCATACACTTTCTATTCTTTGTCATAGCTGTAAACATAATAGTTCGTACATTTCACCAGTAAGAGCACTAGATTCCATATAACAATATCATAGAATGCATTCTTATCCATATTTGAGAGTGCACAGATGAATTAGAGGGGATGTAGAGGCATTTTTTAGAAAGTAAATATCACTTACAACTACATAAGAGTAACAGTACTGCACCAGGCACCACTGATGAATTGATTCTGGAATGAAAAGGATGTCTTACAGAACCTAGATAGCTGTGAGTAAATTCTGACAGCTTTAGTGTTTTGTTTGTTTGTTTTAGTTTGTTTTGTTTTGTTTTGTTTTGGGTTTTTGTTGTTGTTGTTAGTCTTTTTGTTTTTGTTTTTGTTTTTTTTTTTCCTAAAGCAGTGATTTTACACATTTTCTTATTTACCTATTTTTTAAATTGAAAAATTTTATGCATTGGTGATACTTGAATGTTCCCTCTTCATTTTAGATGAAAAAAACCCCATGAAGATAAGAAAATGTAAGCATTTTAAAGCACAAGGTCTATTTGTTATGGTAAAGGAAAAAACATAAAGGAATACCAAGATACAGAAGAAAAGGCACAAAACGAAGAAATAGTGATAAATTATAGCACACAACCCAAGGCACAATTTTGCCTTTTTTTTTTTTCTTTTTTTTTTCCCATCTGAATCTTTTCTTGATGCCCTAGTGGTATTTGATAGTCTAAAGTCATTTTCTACCTCTGATGGATGCAGAAAACATCAGCATATGCTCTGTTCGGATTATGCTATACTGACTGACCTGCTTGGTCTTGCCTTCAGGTTTTGGCTAAGATCTGCATTTCTGTTCAGTCAGTTGTGGAAGAGATGCACATTTGTTCTCCTGCCTTTCCATAATCATAAATCTGCAATTTGCGGTATACTCTATTTATGTGCTGCTATGATATCATGGTATGTATCACTGTCTTGCTTGTTTTCAATAATATGTCAAAGATAGAAGATAAATAATTACATCAGAATAAAGCTTGAATAGGCCATATACATGCTGTCCAGTCCCACTTGTCCATCATTATGTTTCCACTTACTCCCAAAACAGCAAACACCTTGGACACATTGCTGACAAATGCAGTGGATAACATAAAGATATGATTCTGAACAATCTGCTCAAACCTTTGCACACTGACTGACAGATGGTTTGTTACTGCAAGCTAACATAAAATGCAAACGACATGAAGCTACCAGTGTCATCTCACTGCTTTCCCTCACACAGGCTCTGCTGCTCACCCTGCCACAGCCTTGCTTCAGAAAGCTCCCAGGCCTTGCATTTCTTTAACTAAAGGAGAGAAGGGCCGTGTTCTCTTCGTGATCAGTACATCTGCCTAAAAGCATTATTACATTTCTGAGAAGATTATTATTTGCTGAGGTGTAAGCCAACCTGCAGGGCTCACTTTGCATCTGTCATAATCCTGAAATCAACTGCATTGCATTGAGTTACCTGGTGGAGTAATTAATGTGTGGAGTGTGCTAATGACTCTTCTCAGATTCTCATATCCACCTCTACTGTAAATATTCTACATGACATCCAACCTTCTCTACCAATTTTCAGCAATATATGTGTGTGTGTGTATTTGAAAAACTTACGTCTGGGCCTCTAATTTTGTACTAAAGCTCACCAGAGCTCACCAACTGCTTTGAATGTACAGAATTAGGTATAAAACATCCATACAAGTGGGAAATTATAGAACCTCTCTTTGAGATTGGGGTACAACTTTCCATGTTTCCATGTTTTGACGTAAGAAAAGGCAAAATGTTTGCTATGAGAGAAAATGAAGCAGAGTGAGGTGTGCTGTAGCCCTTTTGTTAAAAAACCCTAACCAAAACCAAAACAAACAAAAAACCCCCCACATAAACAAACAAACAAAATCCCAAAAAAACAAAACCAAAGAAAACTTTAATTATGGATTTAAAAAGAAGGTTTTGCAAGGAGAGTTTTGTTGGGGTTTTTTTTTTCGATTTTTGCCTTGTATTAAGTTTAATTGGGATCCTGCAGGCATGGAGACTAATGGAAGTCTCTAAGAGATATGTTGATCAAAACTGTAGGCCAGGAAAACCTGCCTGTCTTAATAAGTCATTAAACACTTTTTAAATTAGAATTTTATTTAACCTCGGATATTTATCATCGGAATGGGGCCATCTTTAAGAAGTTTCTCTGAAAATGATGTTCTATACAGTGCAGCAGACATGGATGACTGTTTTCCCCTTCTGCATTTATCTTAAACTAAGGTGCCTTAAATAGTGAAAAGCCTTTTTTGCATCACTTCCCAACAAAAGGTTGAGCCATTTTTCTGTCTTCAGCCTGCCAAACACCCCCAGAAAAAATCTCTTGACTGTGAAAAAAATCCTGTGCACTGAGAACTGGAAAACTGCACAGCACTCACCAGATTTCCTGGTGGCATCAGGAGCCACCATGAGCTGTGCTGAAAGTGATCCATCTTCCCATTATGCTGCTTCTGAAAGGCTCTTGGCCTCTCTGGGAGCCCTGGGCTGCCAAAACCCTGGCAGAGGAGTGAGCTTACAACAAGGGCTGCAGAGAAAGCAGGTTACTGGTCTAGTTTGAGGAAAGTGTCAGAATACACCAGATTTTATAAATAACTTTAAATGTGAAAAAGAAGCTGGTAAAAAAAAAGTTTTTATTCAAGGCTAACAATGAGTCCATTACAGACACTGATGATTTGAATTTGTTTTGACTAGATTTGTCAGAATCTGCAGCTGTGAATCTTTCTTCATCTTTACATAGTCAAGTAGTTCTTGCCACATATTTCATTATGCATTCATCTACTTCACTTTATTTTTTCTTTCTTTTTTTTTTTTTTTTCTGTAGGCAACTTGTTTTGGTTTCAGTTGGTTTGCTTGCCTCTCTGACAGCAGCAGCAGTGCTTTTAGGGGTTTCTAGGTATCCCTTGAAAAAACCTGTCACTATACAAAGAAAAATTCAGATCTCTGTATCTCACATCTAGTTCCCATCCTTTTTTGACATTGCTAAACAGTTTCTTCCAGTGATGATGTATCTTTGAAATTTATTAACATACTTCTGCAACATAAATTTCTTATTTTTATGAAATCTAATAAGTGTTTTCAAATGAAAAAGCCTTTGAAAAGTCTTCTCAGGAAATCTCTGTCTACAAAGTATTCAAAACATTTTTCTCATTGTGAAATGCACTGCTCTGAGTAGAAAACTACAGTATTAGTACTAGGAAACAGAATTGAAAACATTTCAGAAAAAAAAAAATTCTCTTTTTTTCTCTTATTTTATTTTTTCCCCTTCTTCTTCTTTTACTTTATTTCCTTTTATCTTTTAATTAGAGTAGGCACAGGGTCAGATTTTCAACATTTAATTTCTAGTTTTGGCTTACATCTATCCTTCCAACTTGTGTGGAGGAAAATTAAGATATTAAAAACTATTCTTCAGAATCTTCCTTTAAAATATTTAGGATAAGAACTGTGTTCGACAGTGAATTCATATAATGCATACCACAATAGAGATAATTAATTGAGACCTCCAGGTGCTGTTATGTTGTAAACACTCGTCTACTCAGCAAATTAATTTAGTCTCTTCCATGGACAATGGATACTCCTTTTCAGACATGTGGAGCATAATGAGAGCACTGATACATCACTCCTTAAACGTTACACTACACTGCAGTTTCAGGGAAATATGTATAGGGATTTTCAGTGCATTTCTAGAACAGAAGGAAATTTCCTTCCTTAGCAATGTCTCTCTCCACACATAGTATTGTCCCTAGTATTGACTAGAAATCATAATTTAAGATATATTACAGATTCGCTAGTACCTCCATTTCCTAACATCCAATGCATCTATTTGGTGGACACAGGGATGACAATGACATATATAATAAACAAAGGAGAAGTGACCTGTTTAAATTTCCTTTTGAGTAAATTCATAAAAGCTATTCAGCTTAGAAAGGTAAGAGAGGGAAATAACTGCCGGAAAATACTCTGATAATGAAAAANAAACTGAATTTAAATCAAATAATTCATTTTAGGATATAAAATTGCTTATACTTAGATTTTCAAATACTGTAAACTAGTAATGACAGATGTGAAGGGCAAGATAGTTGGTGGTGGGGATCTTATTCCTGCACTATTTCAGGACAATTTTACTTCAGACCAACTCTGGACTGTTTGTATAGACTGAAATCCCTTTTGCAGATGGAAAGTGTTTGTTTTGCTGCTAAGGATGACATTCCAGTTCCTCCAAACATCCAAAAAGAATCCAGTATGTACGCTTTGAGACCAATTCATGATGTAAACCAAAAGATAGCAGAAGGACCAGATGAAGATATTCTTAGGTTAGCAGATGATCCCAATTACAACCCTAGGCAGGTATATCAAAACTGATTACTTTGAACTTAATATGCAAGTTGTGGTGTTAATTATTATTTTAGTCATGTTGTATGGGTTTTATGGAGTGATGTGGCAAGATTTTGGTACCTGAGGGACTACAGCATGACCTCTGTGGGAGGGGGTTTTGGGCTGCCCTGTTACAGGCACAGCAACATCTGGCTCCACAATGAACCTAATAGACATTGGCAAGAAATTAAATTAATTTTTCAGAAATTGAAAGTGTTTTGCCCATGAAGGAAATTGGTAAGTGATATTCCTATCTTTATCTTGGCTTGTGAGCTTTCTTATCCTTTCTTCTCCCTCTGCTCCCTCTGAGAAGGAGTGAGTGAGCAGCTGGGTGTGTATTTGGTTCTTTGCAAAGGTTAGCCTACCACAATTATATATAATTATTCTGTCTCATTTGCATTGAATAAAATGAAGAGAAAAACAGTAGAGAAGAAATAAAAGATAGGCAGTTCTCTGCAATGAAGAACCTAAATTTTAACAGATATGTTTCAATAGGTTTTATATTTTAATAGGTAAGCTAAAGATGTGTCATCCTAAGGAATGATCACCTTAGTTAATAGAGAGTCACGGTGAAGGAATGTTTTACTCTGACATTTCAAAACTGAAGTTACAAGTAGGCCTCTTGAGGTCTACTGCCTCTTGAGGCAGCCAGTAAAGAAACTTATTGGCATACATATGTAATGACATTAGTTTAAATATCAAGTAATATGTTGTTTTAACTCTTTCACTCTAGCATGAAGAAGCTGTTTCCCTTGGAAGGTTCTCAGATTTCTGAGTCATCACCTCCTCAGCAGTACTACAGATGTGACTGGTACTTTGCCAGGTTGTTTCTCCTCCAAGCAAACCCCTGCAGTCCTGCTAAATGCCACTGCCCTCGCATCTTCTGCTCCTCTGCTCAGCTCAAAGATGCTTTGTTTGCCAGGGACCACTTGACCTTTATAGGAACTGGACAGCTTTGTTGGGCACTAAAGAAACAAGAATTGCTAAAAATCTTGAGGGTAAAAAAGAGACATATTCCCAGAGCTGATCAGGATCAAGATGGGGAAAACACAGATATTACAAGAGACATGGGAAGCATACCTTAAGAGTCCAACTTATCTCACCCTAGATGTGTTCCAGGAGACTTTATTTGTTGAGACATCAAGGAAGACCTTGGTCCTCAAAAGTTGTCATTAGTGGGACATAGCTGAATTCTAGAGCCTCAGAGTCAGGTCTTGAAGACAGCATCAACTTTGTGCCCCAAGGTTGATGCAGGAGGGTCATATAGGAAATTCATGCTGAAATACTGTTCTTTTAGATGGTACTCAAAGACCTGTATCCTTCTGAGCTCTCAAGCCAGACTTTTTCCATGGATCGAGGTCAGAGATCAGGAGATTTCACTGACTGAAATTTCACTGAGATTTCTAGAGAACTTCCACAAAGCTGCCAAAGGGTCAGGATCACTTTGAATTATTTCAGCACATTCTTCTCAAAGAAGATTTCTCAGGGATGTAGCCACCCTCAGGCCACACTGAACAAATGACAATGCATTTGACATACCCTGTGTAGGAAGAGCACATGACTGATTGCCTCCTTCTGTTACTCTGACACTGACAGTGGCTTTTTTCTTTCTAAGCTGGTGCCTTGCCAGTGATGAATGGTAAATCGGGCTGCAGAGGCTGGTCCCTTCTAAGAGAAGACTCCAGCTATAATCTGTTCATATGGGGAAATTTCCTATATGGCCTGTCACAATTTAAGATGTCTTTCTTTCAGGGACCCTACAGTGGTTGTTGATGGCAAAACAGAGAAAGAGCAAAGAGACTTGCAGTCATCCAAAGCACAGAAACAATCAGGTGCTTAAATGACTATTGTGGACCTGCTCCATGTTTCTGCAAATAATCATGCTTCCTAATCAGCAGATTTTATGTGCATGCTAATAGATGGCAGCAGACATGGCTCCTGGGACAAGTCAGACAGGACCATATATCTGCTAGGAGAGCCTGTCAGATAGATAGAGGATATGGACTGTAAGATAGCTGGAGAGGTCACATTACTCCAAGTGAAGCACAGAGGGGGCACAGCTAATGAGAGCCAGAGATGGGCTATGGCAATGCAGATGTAACTGTCTCAAGCTGCTTAGCTGGCAAAGCTGGATTTGAACTTGGCACTGTTGCTGAAGTAATGATATAGAAGTGGCCTACAGTGCTCTAGGGAGCTTCTGCAACTGAGCTGAAAGGGAATGGTGGGTGAGATTTGATATTTTTCTATTTTATGTGTTCTCTAGAGAATGCTCCATCATCCCTGCCAGAACTGGTTTATGCCTGTGTTTCATAGCAATATATAAGCAAAGAAAATGCAGCTGATTGCAGCACTTGGCAAGTTCCAAATACTTCCCAGGGAAGCAAATCCCCAGATCCTTTTAGGATGTCTTCACTTGCATTTAAAGATACTCTAAGCTGAACACAGTGCAAAGATAGCTACAGGAACTGTTAACAGTTTCAGAGAATGCACCTAATCTAAGTTTGTTTAGCACATTATATAACCTCAATCTTGGTTACAAGTAAGAGAAATGTGGGCTTTAAATGGGCACACAAATAAATTCTACAGTCTCTGAGACCTTGGTCTCGGAAATAGATTTAATTTAAGCCATCAAAGGAAAATTTCTTGTAGGAACCTGTGCTGGTTTCAGTTAGAACCTAGCCCACAGAAGTAATTGACCAATCAGAAAAGTGTACGCCTCTGTGCATACACATTTTAAAAATCAAGAACCTGGAAAGGAGGTTCTCTTTCCTTCCGGCAAAGATCGAGGTAACATCCCAGCTCCGCCTGGGGGGCTGAGCCCGGCCCAGCCCAGCCGAGTCTTTTTCCTTGCACATCCCGAGCTAGGCCTGCATGGCCGAGAGGGCCCAGGGCCCCAGCATGGCCAAGAAGCCCCGAGCTGCTCCACATGGGTACAGAGTGGTGGGAGGCCCCAAGCTCCAGCATGGAGCAGAGGGAGGGCTCGCAATGGCCGAGCTGAGTTCTGTTTCTCTTTGTATTCCTGAGAAGACCTATGACTAAAAATGCTACTTCTATTGGACATTACTGAGCAGGGGGAAGGAATGGACTACCGCAGCCACATGCTAGCTGTTCCTCCCAGCTTGGCTCTCATAAAGGATTATAAGCAGAGACTGCAAAGCAGCCCAGTAATATGGGCAAAGACTGGCAGCAGCTTGCAAACTGAAAATAACCTGAGCTCAGCCTAGATGCTGCATTCTTTGATTACTTTAGCCTAGCCTTCAACTTAGATTTCAATGTCCTAGTGTGTTTTAATTCTGTTTGCCTGAGAGAGATTTAACTTTATAGGACCCAGATTGAGATCTGCAGACATCGATCTTCTCCCGAGTAGAAGAAAACAGAGACTGGCAAAGGACAATGTAGAGGAACAGCATGGAGACATGAAAGAAAAAAGTCCTCGTTTTGGTTGGAGAGTGAGGAGAGTCTTTGGACTGAAATTCTCTCGCAAGCCATGGTGATGGACCCTAATTAGCCTTGTAAATCATAGAAAATCATGGGGGTGTGGAATAGTTCAATTTGAGAGTGGGCCAAAGGTTGTGATTTCTTTTTATGGAGCTATTGGAACAGAGAGAGAGAGATGAAGTAGTAAAACCCCCATTGGCCTGAGGGAGGGGGGTGGCATCCTTGTTGCTAGAGATGAAAATGGGCAGATGATGTTGAATTTTTGCATTTGAACATTCATCCTTAAAATATAATACTCCATGCATTTGATGTGGCCCAGGAGTGCAGCTTTGGGAGAGCTGTGAGATGGGAAGGCTTTTGCAAGTGCAGATTTTCCTCCGGGCAGATGCACTTGTAGAGATTGCACCCCAGGAAAGATGAGAAACTACTTCTTTCTAGGGGAGTCTCCATGGTCTTGCTAGTGAGAAGCTCCTCCTCTTGAGTGGATTGAAAGATTGTTTTAGGAGTGAGATATCTTTGAGTTTTGTCCTCTACATTGTTGTGTTGGTGGGAAAGGAAAAAAGAGTGTTAAGGGGGAAGAGACGTGATTTAAAAGTTTCATTCTGATTTCTATAAACCAGTTTAATTTGTCAATAAAGGTTTTCTTAGTTCTTCTGAAGTTTTGGGTCTGTTTTGCTCTTTTTCCTGGTCCTGTCTCACAGCAAGGGATAAGAAAGTAGTTCTGGCGAGTGCATAGATATACTACTAAAACCAGAACAGAACCTCTCTTTCACAGATGTTTTGCAGCAAGCTGACAACACAATGACCCCCCAGACACCATTAATCTGTAGGAATTCCAGGCATCCCTATATATAGCATGTGCCTTTCAACACAGTCCCTCTCCTCTTGTCCCCTTAGAACAGGAGGCAGCCCTCAGTTAATCTCTCTGATTTGTTTCTTCTTAGATAAAGATAAAACCCAAAGGAAACAGAATTTCGTTTGGGAATTCACTTGGTAATCTGAACGAAGTTTCACTCCAATCCCTTTCCAGCCTCTCTTTCTAGCTTGTTTGCCAGCAGGTGCACAATGCTGCTCTAAGTCCTCCAGCCCAGTTCGGACATCTAGGGTGGGCACAGGGAGGTATTCAAGGATTTTCTGTTGAGGCACCTTAATGATCAAGAGAAGCTGACTGGGAAATGGCCTGAACTTTCTCTGTAGTCAGAGAGAGATGCTCCCATGGAGAGCAATTCAGGTCACCTTGCTTAGCTTCTCTTATTTTATTACCCTTTGGATAATGGGTAGATGGGAGGAGCCCATCTATCTTCATTAATTACACAGGGAGTCTAGGAAGCCTATCATGCTAATGTAAGTGCTGAACTATGGTGCCTGAAATAAGGCACTATGAAAACCTCCCTTCTATAAGCTCTCTGTGTTCCTCTGCTGAAAATATAGGGCTTCACTTATTAGAGAAGAAAATACAGAAAGAATTTTCAATCTTTTTTGTTGCACTTGACTTTAAAAAAAAAATTACTGCCACATTTCTTAAAATGTTCTACTTAAGAAAATGAATGTATAGCTTTCCCACACACTCATGATAATATGCAAAATCACTGTTAATAACGAGGGCATCACAGCTTCATTCCTATCATTGCCTTTCATTTTCCCACGTGTCTGAGCTCCATAGTTACATATATATATATATATATAATTTATTGACAGAGAAAGTCATTAAAAGGCAATTTCTTCATCTTTTTGTTTCTTTCCTAATTGCACACTATTTAATACTTAAAGAAATTCAGCAATGACCAGCTTGAGTTTCCTTAGTTGCATAGATGCAGGAGTTTACATTTAATAATTTAATTATTTATTTATTTTCTTGTTTTAATTTATGTGAACTTTGTGCATTATTTCTTTCCACTTTAATTTTTTTCTCCACTTTAACATTATTTAGCTGTTTATATCCTCTCATTCTTTAGCTGTTTATATCCTCTCATTCTTTAGCATGCTTTTAATATCATGATCGGTTTTTATCTTAAATATTTTGAAAAGTGTTTTCTCTGAAAAGAGAAGTATTATATATGACATTTTAAATTTTTTTTATAGATGATCTGATTTAAGTGTATTTACAATAAATGTTTTTTTCTTCCTGATTTAAGTGTTAAAACCAATTGCTTTCTGGTCTCTCTGTATAATTATCAGACTTGTACCAAACACGTAATGCAAATTAATATATAAATAGAAAAACTCAGATGGCCATAATTCATAGATTTTTCAAAGAATTAGTTTCATTATTTCCCCTAGTCTTTGGTCTAAAATTTGGGGGACCTCTTTTGCTTTTCTTTTGTCTTAACTGGATTTTAAGGCTGAAAATGGATCAACAACCACTCTCAAGACTTTACAGCTACATTTATAATAGGGCTGGCACATCACCTTGGTGCCTCATCCATCTTTACATTTTTCTCCAAGGATGGTAAATGAGCCAGAAACATTTAAGGAACACTGTCTAAGAAAGCTTTGCAGAATATTCTCTGCACTCAGCAAGATTTGTGACATTGATTTCAGTGGTCTTTGGGTCAAGATGGATCTCTTAGCTTTGAAGTTAGCAGAATAATGTATTTGGGAAACATGGCTTGCTCTAGCTCATTAATTGTTGAGAATTTTGGAATGAAAATTTTTCACAAAGCATGTTGTAGCTTGATATCAGAATAATAATACGCAATTAGTGAATGAGAGATGTTTGAGCAAATGCAGGAGTGACAGAAATCTTAATTCCTTCCTGTGAAATAGTAGAAACTTAATGCCATACATAGACCTAAAGTCTGACACTTTTAGGCATTTTTACATGCTAATACTGGGTGGCCTTGCCAGGACTAGTGCAATCATTCTGGGTCATCACCCCACAGCTATTGAATTGCATTAAAGTTTTTTGTATGATTCTGTACAACAAGCTGGATTGCTATGATGTTGCTATACAAATGCATTGACATGGTGATAGAAAAATTCAGACTATTGTGATGTTTGACCTAGATTTAAAAGAAATTACTATTGCAATGGGGTGAGAAGTGCAAATCCAACAAACCTGTTACCATAAAAACACAATGAAAACAGAGTTTATATCTGTAGTGTCTCCTTACAGAAGACAATAGGGTAAAAATATAAGCATATTGTTATTTTTTGTTCATATTTCTGGTCTCAGAAAGTCTTTCACCCTCGGTAGTTGCTCTGCTCTCAGTTTTATGGAACTCAAAAATGTGTGCTTTATATAAAGGTAGGAAGATTTAGCTTAGACTCCTATCTTCTAATTTTTTTTTTTTAAAAAAC